>JBBBDQ010000409.1:1915000-2015000 GCA_037127315.1 Ascarosepion bandense | reverse complement strand
AACTCTGATAGAAAACTTGCCTTCTTGCTATTTATTGTCTCCAGATAATGCGGTTTTGTGGTTAGGCTTGATGCAGCCATGTGCAATCACTCCTTACAACTCGTTCAGGCATCACTCCTTGCAACTCGTACAGGCATTTCTAACATTTTCCTAGCTTTTATTTTATTCTTCTTTTTTGCAGTCCAAGTTCGATGGCAATAGCAATGCAGGTACTCGTACATGCCGACGGGTTGTAAGTGCGTAGCACATTTGGCGGCCTATAATTTGATGTAGAGTTACTAGCTCACCTTCATTGACATAGGCTGGCTTTCGTTTATTCCATTGCTCAGCAGACGAAAAATAGAGGGCTCTAGTAAATGTGACACAAAAATATCATATACTTGGCCAGCATAAGGATGAAACTGAAACTGACTTGTTGGGACGTACGGACTCACTTAGATCATCCTTTGGGAATGCAATTTACAGCTCTATGTTTATGGAACTAGAGAAATAGCTAGAGAGATATTCTATCAATGTTTCTCTCAGAAACTCTTTTAGCTGATGATGGCAAACTTGTGAAGTTGTAGGTGGCTACATATTTTTCTGCAAGAGAAAATGCACTGAGAGAACAGAATATCTGGTGTGCTGTAATTTCAATTCTTGTGACAAAACTTTCTGAAATTTCTAAAGGGAATCAGTGAACGTTTAATGGCCCATAGCCTACATCTCAACAGATCACTATACACTAAAATTATTAGTACCTACGCTCCACCAGTGGAAAGTACCAAGTGCTTAAATGCTCAGTTCTATAAGTCTTTGAGAAGTATATTTTTCATGATTCCAGAAGCAGACAAGTTTGTCCTCCTCGATGTCTCAATAGCTGAGTTGTTGCGGATGGTGGAACTTGGAGTAACTTGAGAAAATATGGCGTAGAAAAAAATAGATACTAATGGTTTAATACTTCTTAAAATTTGCACTGATTTTAATCTGTTTTGCAATTGTACCTTGTTGATGTGTTCAAGGACTGTCATGATGATATTATGATGAGGTATAGGACGACTGGCTAGACCTTCAACGTAGGTTTGCAGCAACGACAAAAGTATTTTGAGTTTAGTTAGCAATCTTCTCTATGGCGAAGACTGTGATCTGATTGCGCGCATATTTCAGCAAGAAGAGGAGTTCATGGATCGACTATGAAAGCCTTTTAGACTGTCTAGCAGCCTTGACAAATCATTAATGTTGTATCAAGCTGCCCAAGGAACTCGGTATATAGGCATCAATTTATGTTAACGATAGTCCAATTAGGGTAGTAGAAAAATTAGTATACATTGGTAGCAACCTCAACGTCTAATCCATCTTAACGAGAATATACTTAGGTGTCCTCGACCAAATTCAACGGAGAATCTGTTATGTGATCGATCCCAACGTTGCAGCTAGGATACAGTCGCTTTCTCACCGACGCAGTGTGGCTTCCCTGTGTCTCTTCTAAAATTACTTTCACGGCATCTGCTCCGATGTACTTAGCTCACTGGTACCACCTATATACAAATTTCCTCGAGCCACAAGATTAACAAGTAGGTCCCACCCTTTTACTGCGAAACCAATAAAATGTAAACGCAAATTCTACTCCATCAGCTTCTTTTCTCGCACTTCCCGCCTGTGGAATTATCTTTCGCATACATGCTTTCCTGACAGTCACAATCTCTAAGGATTTAAATGTAAAGTAATAGTCATCTCCTGTCTCGCTTACTTGCATCCTCTCTCTCATGCTTTTCTACATCCACCCCACTCTCATCAGTACTCTCTTCCCTCTCCTACTCTCTTCCTGACACCCTCTGCAACCTCTTACTCCTCATAACATTCCTCCTATATAACCCCTTGAACAACACTGGCAGTAAATTTCCTTGACTGGGGCGACACGATTATAAAAAATGTATATCATTATGTATTTAAATGAACTCTGACACATTTGTAGCACTCAAGTTCCCTGTTTGGTTCAGAAGGACATAAAAAACAGACAAAAGTTAAAATATATAATGTCTGCGTAATGTCATCGTGTGAGATGGCTGTTCTATCACAGTAATCTGAAAATCCTGGAACCTTTTAATCAACGCTGCCTTCGGCCTCTGACTGAAACAAATTTGAAATCTTACACACCTGATTCTGTTGTTCTACAAAGGGACAATTCCCTTTCTGTAGAAGCACTTATACACAAGTATAGATTGCGATAAACGTGCCACGTTGTTCGTATGGCAGATAAACCAATTCTTAAAGAAATAATGTATAGAGAATTGGAAATGAGAAAAAAAGTTCACAGCACATGCCCAACATTTGTTAGAAAGATTGCCTTAAAGCGTCACTGCATAAGTGCAAATTTGGTCTGGAAAACTGCGAAAATGTTGCTAAGGACTGGGTTTCATAGAGCGCTGGTATTGCTTAAAGTGTCAAGACAATTCTAGAAGGATTCAAAAATATGCAGAAATAACGAGAAGAGTCCAGAATGGATCCCTTAATTTCCATGAGGTGCCCCCCTGGACATGTTCCCAAATCGATAGAATATGTCTGTCGAGAGCGGGTTTGCTGAGCCACCAGTGGTCGCACTTACACCAGCATGTCATATACTGATTGCCCGACCTGAACCAGAGTGTTTAAATCCAGGTCGGGCCTGACAAGGCATATTAAATGCACATTGGAAAGACTGAATGTGAATGTGAACTTCCACCACCCGGAGATGCTTTGATATGCCCTATATGTAAAAATAAATGCAAATAGATGTCTATATTTATGAGCAACTGTCGTTTCCACAATCGATGAATGCAGTGACGAGTGATTTTAACTAAAGAGCTGGACATATTTGTTCTGTAAATCGACAGCCACTATATATATATATATATATATATATATATATATATATATATATATATTTGTGTGTGTGTGTGTGTGTGTGTGTGTGTGTGTGTGTGTGTGTTCATGAATGATTTGTGCATTTTTCATGATTTTTCATATCATTTCCAAAATTGCATCTTCCCTAACAATAATAAAAAATAATAATAATAAACTCTTAGATGCCCCATGCATGTATCACAAATTGCTAAATTATTTTACTCTCTCACGAATTATATTTTATTCTTGCCCATAACGATAGATTTCATAACGATAGGTTTATTTGAACATATTTATATAACATTTAATATGGGTTATTATTATTATTATTATTATTATTATTATTATTATTATTATTATTATTAATAGGACAATATTTACACTGGTAATGTGCAGTCACTATGGAAAATCTGTAAACAATCACTGTTATAAGCATCACCCAGCACCGGTTACAGAAATAGAAGATGTCACCATACTATGGAATTTCACCATCTATACAGACGGAAAAATTGAAGCAAATGGGCCGGACATCATTGTTAAAAACCAAAATGAAAAAAACTTATTAATTGATATGGGTTGTCTAGCGGATTGTAACATAGCAACCAAGGAATTCGAAAAACTGTCAAAAATACCTGGAAACTGAAGTAGAAAAAATGTGGAAATTGAAAATAAGTTTCGTACCAGTGATAGTGGGTGGACTTGGAATGATAAAAAATGGAACCAAAAATTGATTAAAAGAATCCCTGGAAACTCCAGCTTCAGAGATATAAAAATTGTTTTGTTAAGTACAGCTTTCACATTAAGTCTATGTAACGCTAGGGATGTTAGGGAGAGATGAAAAAACATAAAATTCAGTCATAAGAACACACCATAACCTGCCTCAGACTTGATAGGTAGTGCGACCATAGCAAAAATAAATTTATAATGAAAAATGACATCATAATTAGACTTCTTCTATGTGCCTTTTCCTTTCAGCACGTAAGAGATCATGGCTTTCGAAGTCTCCCTATCCCTGGTGCTTCTTAATATGTTTTTTCCTGTTACTCCACGCAACCCGCGTTTCCTGATCAGGCCCTTCAAATATGTTATCCGTTGCATTTCTTTGTCTCTTTCCTGCTATCTGGCCTGTCAGTATCAGGTTCTCCAATCCATCCTTCCTTATGGCACGTCCCAGGAACTTCAGCTGATTCTTCCTGATGCTCACTATTAGTTTTCTTTTCAATGCCATTTTTTTCAAAGCCTCATCATTGCTCACATGCTAGGTCCATGTATCCGCAGCATCCTTCTGTAAAACTACATTTCCGCCACTTCAAGTTTTTTCCTCATTTTTGATGATATTGTCCAGCATTCATTACTGTATTGAAAAATTGACATCACATACTAGCATTCTCTTCTTTGTTTCTAGGGAAATTTTCCTGTGTCTTAGTACTTTACTCAGCTTCTGGAAGGCATCATTCTCCATGCCAATTCGGCTTCGGATCTCTGTGTCGCACTTTCCATCTCCTGTTAGAACACTTCGTAGGTTTTTAAATATTTGTACTTATTTGATTCTAGTATCCCTTACCTGTATTTGCCATTTTGAGTTGTTCTTTTTGCTGATGACAATGTATTGAGTTTTCTCGTTTTTATTTGTAGTCTTTTTGGCACTCTCCCCAGCTACCTCCTGTAGGAGGTCCTGTAGTTTTCTTTCCGTGTCTGCAAATAAGAATGTCGGTATTTAACTGGTAAAAGCATTACTTAGACCCGGTTTCAGAGATGGAAACTGAAACAAATTTTTAAAACATTTTACAATACACTAATACAGAACAAACAGAGCTACTCTCCCAGAAAGACCACAAAACAGAATGTTCTTCCTTCCTGTCATTGCATTCCTTGAATATTGTAATAGATCTGTGAAAACCTTCAAATAATTATCAAAATGAAAGGATGTTAAAGTGGATATTCCAAGAATGTATCAAATAAGGGCATAATTAATTGCAGTTTTAATTGGGCTGATTGGAAATAATTCTGATTTCGAATTCCAGTTGAATTCCTTGCATTCAGTTACACGAAATTACCCTTGGGAAAGGTATTAAATTGTCTCTTCCCTCCAGTTATGGGTTAAATAACAGGACAGATTGGGTTCTATAGTCTTGGCTGTCGACTAGTCTACCGCAGAAAGTAATGATAATCTAGTACGGGATAATCTTCTGCCCAGTCAATCATTTTCATTTCAAGACATGATCGCCCAAGCGTGTATGACGTACCGCACTTAACTGACAGAATGGAAGGGATACGTGATAGACCATGCTTTAAAGAAATACAAAAAATGTAATCACAACTACTGCTCTCACATTTCGAAAAGCGCTATGTAAAATGAGTGTGATGTTAGGGATACTGTTGCAAATCCGGATCAGTTGAAGATGTAATAAAAACATGTATTTGTATTCTGAATTGGGGCATCTATAAAATGAAATATGTATACAACAAAAACTCAAAGATATAATAATAATAATAATAATAATAATAATAATAATAATAATTGAGAACAAGAGTTGTGCCAGTGATAGTAGGTGCACTTGGAATGATAAAAAATGGAACAAAACAACACATTGAAAGAATCCCTGGAAACCCCAGCTTAAGAGATATACAAAAAATTGTCTTATTAAGTACAGCCCACACACTAAGGAAAACTTTATCTATGTAATGCTGGGGATGATAGGGAAGATAGAAAAACATGAAATGAAGCCATAACAACACGCCACTACCTGCCTTAGGTCTCCCCGCAGACTTGGTTGGTAGTGAGACCAAAGCAGAAATCGAAATATGATGAAAAATGACATAATAATAATAATAATAATAAATCTGTAAACAAACACTGGTATGAACATCACCCAGCACCGGTTACAGAAATACAAATGTTATCATTCTATGGGATTACATCATCTACACAGGCAGAAAAATTGAAGCAAATAGGCCGGATATTATTGTTAAAAACCAGAAAGAAAAAAACCTGTCTATTAATTGATATGGTATGTCTAGCGGATTGTAACATAGCAACCAAGGAATTCGAAAAACTGTCAAAATATAAAGACCTGGAAACTGAAATAGAAAAAAAAAATGGAAATTGAAATCAAGAGTTTTTCCAGTGATAGTAGGGGCACTTCGAATGATAAAAAATGGAGCAAAACAACACATTGAAAGAATCCGTGGAAACCCCAGCTTAAGAGATATACAAAAAATTGTCTTATTAAGTACAGCCCACACACTAACGAGAACATTGTCTATGTAACGCTAGGGATGATAGGGGAGATAGAAAAAGCATTAAATGGGACCATAACAACACGCCACGACCTGCCTTAGGTCTTCTCATAGACTTGGTTGGTAGTGCGACCATAGCAGAAATAGAAATATGATGAAAAATGACATAATAAATATTTGATACACTATTTCATTTCGGTGCAGACGAACACTGTGTAAGTATTTTACACTTGACTGTATTTATACGAAACGTGAATATCTTTTACTGATCATGCTTGCTTTGCAACAGTGTCACTATTTTGGCAATAAATCTGATATCCTAAACCAGCTTTTCAATACTCAAAGATCGAAAAGTTTATTTTGTTTCAATTTGACTGATAAACTTATAACTCTTGTGTAGCGCCGTTAGCTTTTGCTCTGATTAACAGTTGCATAATATAGTGGTTCTTGCAGAGCCATGTCGCGCATGGATATCTCTTCCTTCTAGTGTTTTCTGTGGGCAACCCCGAGGCCATGCATTGCTGCAGTCTACGTCAGCTACCTTCCAGCGCATGTCGCGCTCAATGACCGTCTGTCAGCTCTACTCGAGTTCTCTGTTCACTAATAACCAATATGAACAACTGCATGTCAATAAACGAATATATATATGCACGCAAGAAACACCTAAATCTCTCAACATTTCCTTGACGAACATGTGTTCGAAACAACTTGTGTTGCGTGAAATATTTCTTCCATGAAAAGTACCCTGAAATCCTAGCGCTCTGTGAGACTCATCTTCGCACATGAATGTGACTTCTTGTTTCCTGGCTACCTACTCATCTTATGGAAGGATTCCACTGTCTATATGCATGGTCTGAGGGTTTATATCTGTGAACACCTCTCTCTAGCTAGGTTCATATCTCTAGAATCTCCTGACCACTCATACATGTGTTTGCGTCTTTCACTCCTGAAATCAGCTATCATTTCTTTCTGTACCGTTACGCTTTCTTTCCCGACTGTTTCCTGCTAGACAGTTTCTCTGTCAATATAGATAAATATACTTCCTCTCAACCCTTCAACAGCTAAAATATTTGTGTTCGAAGATGTTAATGCGCACCATGCCAAGCGGGTTAAAAAAAGCTGTCATTTTTTCTGTTGGCATCCATGCAATGAATTTTGCTATTTCTCAATCTCTTACACATGTCGTGGATCTCCTCACGCGCTTCCTCAGTATCCCTACATGACAGTTCTCTGCTAGAGTTCTGCTTTACCTCTGTCGCAGATCACTGTCAAGCATCGTAGCACTGCCCTCTCGGTAACTCCGATAAAGCTGCCGTTTCTATTAATATTTCCCCACTCCAGGAACCTCCCACCAACAGACTTTCCTACGCCTACCAAAGAGCAGACTGGGATCATCTGCGCGATTTTCTATGCGACATCACTTGGGGAAAAATGTTTAATTCTCCGTTGAGGATTGCGTCCCTGAGGTCTCCTCCTGTGTGATATCTGGCATCGATGCTTTCATACCGGTCAGAAAATTTTGTTTCAGATTTCATTCGTCTCTCTAGTTCTATCCTGCTTGCTTGTCTACCATTGTCCACAAGAACCACTTCTTCCGTATATATCGGAGCCAGGCGTCTGCCCATAATAGAATCCGTGAATACATACATAGAATAGAAAAGAACTTTAATATTAAAATAATAGTAAATAGCAACCTCAAAGAATTGAACTTGAAACGTAATTTTCAACAACACAGATATGTCGGCAATATAGTAGCCAGGGTTCTGCTAGTAATATTATTAAATTTGTCAAAATTGTTTAAGGCATAAAAGGCAACTATTGCATAATTAACGATTAGATAATGTTTTTTCCCGCTTACACAACGCTGAAATTCGAAATTGAAATTAAATATTGATAAATAAAAATAGCAATCATAAAGAAAAAATTCTATGTTGATGCCTGGGCTATTTTATATATATATATGCTAATTCAAAACAATGTTAGTAAACAACGACACATGGTCATATGATTTATGAAGAAAAGTTAAAATATATTTAATGCATACACACACATGCATATATGTATATTGTCAATTATAAATTTGTATATATATATATATATATATATATATATATATATATATATATACTTATGTATATTAGTATCTAATAGTTATATATGCGCCATAAATATTTTCTTCTTATATATATATATATATATATATATATATATGTATGTATGTATGTATGTATGTATGTATAGACCTAAATATTGCATGAATAAAAACGGAAATTTCGTTAACAATGCATTTCGTCTTCTAATAAACATATCAACATAAATGCAAATATTTTATTTTCAATATGTATTTCTAAATAGATGCAAAAATATCGTTAGATATGTAATTCGTTTTCAATCTGAGGGTGTTGAAAAATATTTTTCAGCTGATTTTGTAAGGAAACGTGAAATATGGGGGATGATAAGTGATAAAATGTTATTTCTAATAAATGAAAATCTCTGAATATTTTTCTGGTTTGTTGTTGCTTTTGATATTTTATAATGTAATTATTAATTTCATCTATGCTTTCAGAATTTCATACATGTAATTACATATTTTAAATAATAGAAGTTTTCTTTTTCTTTTTATTTTTAATATTCATATATGTTGGATTTTGGAATAATACATTTGCGGAGAGAAGATATTTGACAGGTTTTTAGTTTAATAACATTCTATAGGGGTACTCGCAAGAATGTTCCGACAAAATAAGTCATTTTCTCACTAAATCAGTATGACAGCTACAGATTGAAGTTGTGGTTAATCATATTTCTATATAAAACCAATGCATTTGATATATTGTAATGCATAAAATTTTATACGTTTTTCATGAAGGAATTTTATCACAAGAGTTCTCAGTATTAAGAAATAAAATATTAATAATAAAAGAAATTGAAATTATTAATTACTGATTCTATATCTCAGAGATCCATAATCCTTACATGTTCATTTAAAAATTAAATTAAATACGCAACTTCTTTGTCATCTTGCACTAGGACTTCAGAGAATTAATCAAACGAAAATATGAAAAAAAGAAAGAAGAAATAGTTTACTAGGTGAATGATGATTGTTGAACTCAAAGGAAAGTGTATGGAAATTATTAACTGAAAATTAAAAATTAAATCCGTTGAAAATACACTAAAAAAAAACAACAGAAAACATGAACAGTTTCAAGATGATACAAACCCAGATATATCTAGACAAAATTCAGTAAGTTTGATTGAAACAAAGACTGCCGGTCTTAACCCATTCCTCGATTATAAGAAAGAGATAATCGATGTATCATCAAAGATTATGGCATTGAAAAAATAAATTGTCGATAAAGAAACCCAGTTGCTCACTGACATAATATTTAAGAATGTTCTGGAAAAAGAACAAGATAAAACAACGTATGGTTTAATCAACCACACAGAAAAATATACCTACAAATACATAGATTACGATAAAAAATTCGGGAAGGGTTCCTTCATTTTAATTTCTGTGACACACATCGAATATATTGTGGCCGTTATTAATTCGAATTTCGTCTGAATACAAATCATAAAAAAATAATTAATAGCGTGAGTTGACCATAGGCTGTTTACCCTGTTCGATAGTGAATTTACCGAAAAACAACCTGTGATATAAATTGATGAAGATGATTAATGACTGGAAATTCATTTTATCGCCGACGCATTCTAGAAGTTTGGATTCGTCACAGGGACAGTGTGTCGGGTCGTGGAGTGGTTGGATACTGAGAAAGTAGAGAAAAGAAGGGAGAGATGAGAAACTTAGAGCAATAGTGTGGAATGGGACTTGTAGGGATGTGGAGTTCCGAGGTGGATTGATTCATCTGATCACTCTCAGAAAATGTGCTAGACAACCCCTAATTTTGTAAAATTATTCAAATAAACATTTAAAAATGGAATTTTAGGAAAAGGTTGATGCAAGCGGAAAGATGACCGAACGCAGATCTTGTACAAACTCACTAGTGCCAGACACATTGTCATGGGGAAACACACCTATTCCTCAGATAATGGACTCTCCCTCCTATATTAATAAGAAGTTCTTGAGAAGTTCTTGGGAAGTTCATAGGAATTCTTTTCTGTTAGAGTTCAGTAGAACTACTAGGCAGTTGATATTAATCGCCAGTTAGCCGAATACTAAGTAGTCAGCTTTTAGTGAAAGATTACCAAGTTCATAAAATTTTGGGTACGATTAGCAACCATCATAGCACGATTATAAACTTCAATGCGAAAACTACGCCACAACACACATACAATCTAAACTGGACGTTTCGACAATTTGAAGAGTCCTACAATACTGATATTGGAATTCATATCGCTCGCTAAAACCTCCTAACGAAGAACTTTTTGCCAGCTTTGAAGACCAGAACTCAGAAGGTTAAAATAATACAGACTGTAAACGACAGAAAAAGATTTCTGAGTACTTTGTTTATAACAGTAACTGGGAAGGGTTCAAACCACCGTATATAAAAAAGCATATATAAAATAAATCGTTGCTACATTTTTAACCAGAGTTTATTCTTTATTCGAAATAAATCTTTTATTTTGCGTAGCTCCTTACCGTCAACCTATTCAGTGCTTCATTTTACTTGATCAGCGATTTTATCACCATCTTAAATAAAACACGATGTGGCTGGGTAGTGAAGTGTCGTGTAACAGACAAACGCCAGTTAGACCAAATGTAACCGTACTCCCTAACGCTATACCAGCGACACACCTGGAACGCATTAATGAGTGAGGCGTCAGCTACGTGATAACCACGGTAGTCTGAAGGAAACCGAAGAACAACGCGGGGGCAGTTAGTTATAATCAGATGAGTAAATTTGATAGGTACGTCAGTCAGTTAAATGCCATCTGTGAAACCCGTTTTGGGCCATTATGTCTCGAAAGAAACATGACTGTCTGGGCTAAACGATTATCCCGCAGTAGGTTCCCATCCCTTTTTGCGATATACTGGTTACCAACCAAGGCTATAGAACCCAATCTGTCCTATTATTTAACCCGTAACTGGAGGGAAGAGACGTATTAATACCTTTCTAAAGGTATTTGTGCTTAAGTGAATGCTAGGAATTCATCTGGAATTCGAACTCGACTCCACGATTTGTCGTTTCGAGTCGATATCCAATGCACCACAACGTACATCCACATCCTAGATAGGTACGTATGATTGCAGAAAATCTAATAATAATAATAATAAAAGTCCTTTAAAAAATAAGATGTTGGTTGGTTGTTTTTTTATGGCAAATCAACCTCGGCGGGTCATTTATTGTCAACTAATTTTTTTATTTATTGCTGCTAATACTTTTTCTTTCAACAATTTATTGTTGTTTTTATATAAGTTTTTGTGTTTAGTAATACTTTTTTCTTTTCGAGTATCAAGATTCATTGGGATATGTTTTTAAGGGCAGGGTCCCCAAGTCCTACTCTTGATATTTAACCCATAATCGGAGGGAAGGGACGGGACGGATTAATACCTTTCTCAAGGGTACCAGTGCTTAAGTGAATGCAGGGTGTTCAACTTTGAACTGGAATTCGCACTCGGCTAACTGATTTCTCTTTCCGAGCCGATATCCAACTGCACCACGATGCACATCCGTCACTATGATTTCTCTTTCCGAGCCGATATCCAACTGCACCACGATGCACATCCGTCACTAAACGCTTACAGCACCTGGTATTTCCAATCGGTCACCCATCTAAGTGCTGACCAAGTTCAACGTTGCTTAACTTCAGTGTTCGAGTGAGGACCGTTGTATTCAACGTGATAGGCCGTAAGTCAAAGAAAGTAAGAAATAAAAATATGAAATGCAATCTTTGATCCTTGCAACCGCAACATACATACATTATTATAAAATTAAACATATAGCCAACTTTCAGTTATTTACTCGTCTACAATTGCCCAATAACTATAATTGTAAAGATTTGACAAAAACACTCAGAAGATACAATCATAAAAACAATTACTAGTCTCTTTACGCCCCAAAACGAAATCCCTTGTTTAATGGAAGAAAATTGCAATATATTTAACCATTTCCCTATTAGGAAACATATGGCATTCACTGATTGAGCAGCCAATACAGCTTTTGCCTGAAATTTTAAAAATCTAACTTTTAAGAAAATATTTCAGAAAAATAGTTTTTTCCAAGTCCAGTAGTTGTTATCACTCTTTCCGGTATTGATGAGGTGGGGATCTTTCCTAAACTTTTCTATAAAGTAGTGTAGAATGTCAGCATTTGATTATATCATTATATTCTTTTTTCATACCATGTGCTATCCCATTTGTTTGTTGCTGCTGTTGGTAGTATTCAAGTGATTTGGTTTCTTTTAATTGGTACAGATCTTTCTACGTAGATTTTTAGAGTCGTTTTTCTTATATTTACTAATGTACTGAGAAAATTCATAAATCCACTTATGGGTTAAATACCAGGGCAGATTAAAATGTCTAGGTTTAGCTGATTAACAATCAAAATAAAGGAGTATTTTAAATTCCAATCATCAAAATTAATATTTAAATACTTTTTAAATAGGGCAAGTTTCAACAATAGTAATGCCCGCCTGTGGAATTCCCTACCGCATGCTTGCTTCCCCGACGGCTACAACCTCCAGGATTTTAAATGTAAGGTCAATAGACACCTCCTAACACACTAACTCACACCCATTCTCTCCAACTCTCTCTGCATCCTAAGTCGTCTATCACCCTCCTTCTGACATTTCCTATACCAAATCCCTCTATGTAACCCCCTGCGCTATAGTGGCAGTGGAATGCCTTAGTTGGTGTGACACGGTTTAAAAAAAACTGATATTAAAAAATCAGAAAATTATAAAGAAGACGACGTAACTACAGATATTCACCCTAATATTGAAAAGAAAAATTTAAATATAAAATAATACGTATCAAACAGAAAATGTTTTACTAGTTTATAGATTTTGTCGAGTAATGTGAACAATGACCGAAATTTTAAAAATGCAAAACAAAAACAAACATCGGAATAAAAGAAAACAAATAAAATAATTTTAAAAACGATTTCCCCTTCTATTTACAATCTGTTGCTGAGTAAGACAATAGAAATTGAATCCAAAAGGCACATGTTAACGTAAAACACAGAGTCAGCATTACTCAATAAGGATAGAGTCCGGATAGTGGCTCTTAGAATTAGATAAAATTAATATTTGATATACTTAAAATACAGGGTAGGGCATAAATACCTCCTACCGGAATACCTCCCAATTAATTCTAAAACATAAGCCGCAATGGTGTTTCCGTATAGACAATAAGTTAATTTTATATCAGAGGCATATCTGCCCTGCCCTTTAAAACAACTGGTGTTTGGTTTATATATTTAATTTGTGCTATACAGTTCCCTTCTTGATTGATCTCTGGCAAGAGAGGACTGATTAAGTTGTATTTATTTAATAGGTGTACCCACTTAAATATTATTATTTTTTTGTTCAAATATAACCATTGCACTAATGGAAACTTGTCTTTCATATATAATATAAACGTTAGTTTAATCTCATTATATATTTTGCTCTTTCGCATTTTGCCATTCTCTATATATTTGCTCTGTCATATATTCGTTGATTACAGTATAAAATTAGACCTAGAAGTGTATTCGCATTTTTGTTGCATGATATGAAATAAAAAGAAAGAAAGTAAATGTTGTTTTGAAATAGCAGAGTGTGTGGGAAACACCCAGGTGCAAGACAGATATTGTTTTGACGAACAGAGGTAAAAACAAAAAAATAGACACTTTAGATGTAACAAGATACAGCGTGTCCAGTGAGGCTCGCCTATTTGATAGGTCAGATGGACATCAGTCAGCAGGTGAATTTAGATCAGTTTATAGAAAAGAATCCAGTAGGCGTCAATTAGTGTGTGCGCGTGCCTACTTCCGACCAACTTTTCTACTCTAAACCACATCCAAGTCAAAGAAGAAAAGAAAAAGAATATACTGTATATTTTCATACATCCGTGTCGGCGTTCTTATCAGCAAGGATGAGAAGTTGTTTTTTATTCAAGTTTTATTTTTCCTCGAATTGATATATAGCACTAAGGCAGCGAAAAGTTGATAAAACAAATGAGATTTATTAGTGCTTAATAGCTGTTTCTTGAAGTAAATGCATAACCTAACATCATTAGCATTTTAAACAAGGCTAGCATGGTAAAAGCAAAATAGATCATGTCTTGTGATATTGTGTTTCTACTATGAAAGTCTTCCAAACAATTGCATTGAAACTATTTCACTCAACGGTATATTTCAAGGTATTATTAAAAGAATCCAGATGATGGGATAGCTAATATATATATATATATATATATATATATATATATATATATATATATGATAAAATATTGTATTAGTTTATGCTATTTTATAAGAAAATCTCAATACGTTATTTTGATCGGTTATAAATTATAATTCATTTCAATGAGCGTAATTAGCTCATTTCATCTGACCACATTATATTTGTTCCATTCGGTACAAATATTTGCTAATGAAATGAGCTAATGTAGCTCTTAAAAATGAGTCACATTGCTCTGGATGACATCTATTGAGTTCTTTATACAGATATAACACTTAATAATTTTTATTAAGTTGATCTTGTTGGGTTACCATCGCTGTTTACAGAATTGACATCCTTCCATGTCAGTGTGTGTTTGTATGAAAACCATAGCGATATAGGTTTCAGCAGTATATCAATCGCTGAGATAATATAGTGTTGATTTTTAGACAACCACTTCCTCTATTTATCTCAATGTCTGTATGTCTGTCTATATCTCTCGCTCTCTCGCTTTTTATATATAGAAAGAACGATATAGGGAGAGATAGAGACAGAGGGAGAAAGAGAGAGAGAGAGAGAGAGAGAGAAAATATTGTATATTTTTAGGCACGTTTCATTAAATATTATTTCATGCAGGTTTTATTTGTAAATAATTATATCTTCCATACTACTACGAAACTGACGAAGACTCACGCTACATGTCCCTAAGCGGAGTTCAATTCGATCTCATTTAAACACGCACGGATAATTCTTCTTCTATATGCCCTGTCGCTTCAGGACGTAGGCGATCATGGCTTTCCCCGTTTCTCTATCGCTGGTGACTCTGAGCACGCCTTCTCCTGTTACACCGTGCAAATCTCTTCTGTCATCCACCTGATTAGGTCCTTCAAATACGTTATCCGTTGCTTTCCCTTGTCTTTTTTCCCTCTATCTGGCCTGTTAGTATCCAAGACGTCATCATTGCACACATGCCCAATCCATGAGATTTGCATCATCCTTCTGTTGAATCACATTTCAATTGCTTCAAGTTTTCCTTCATTTTTAAAGGAATTGTCCAGCATTCACTGCCATATTGAAGTAATCCAGTACTCTCTTTCACAAACCCTATTCCGAAGATACTCGTTGACAACACAAATATCATAGCATCATGCAAATGCAAAAAAAAAAGATAAAAAAAATAATGGTGTCCTTAATTATAAAATCGTAAATCCTAACCCTCAAAACTGCGAACATGCTAACAAAATACTTACCATGTTCGGTACATAAAACATACCACAACTCTACACATAAAACCCAATACATTCTGTTACACGTGAAACAACGTTCATTCTTGAAAATAGCTAAAAGTATAGCCGAAGGTGCTCGGAAAAAACAAAATATTATGACGATTTTTATATAATTTATGTCCTCTAAAGAAAAATATCTTAAGATCACAAGAAATATTGCATAAAAATTTAACCATCACACATTGTCTGTCATTTCAATAAAACCTATATATATATATATATATATATACACACACACAAACACACACACACACGTGCACACACACACGCGCGTGCGCACCCCCCCCATATATATATATATATATATATATATATATATATATATATATATAAACATGCACGTGCGTGTTAGGCATATATTGATTATATCTACTTTATTTCCGTATCATAAATTCTAAAAGTTAATCTCAACTCGAGTTACTGATGTCACATACAGTACTTGGTACTGTAGAAGTACTTATAAAATCTGTGATATCCTCTGCCTACCATCATCCTAAACGTTAAGATCTCTTGACAGGGCAAAGGAATTAGTTTAACGTTTAAAATCATTACCAGCATAAAAGAAATGTCCTCCTCTTATAGAATAAGTGACGGGCTACAAAAGATGAATAGCTAAAAATAAAGGAAAAAAAAAAAAAGAAATGAATTCGCCAAGTCAGAATCAAGTTCTGTTCAAGGTAATATTCATGTATTCTTTTCATTATGCATTTATGCAAATGTTTAAATTTATTCCCCGGATAAAACAATTTTTTTATCCTTGTACACCGCGTAAAATTACTTGCATTGACGAATGCAAATAAGTATACAAATGGCAAGCGTAAGAAAGTCTTACTTGCCCTATTATAATATATGGATATGTGAGGATAAGTGTGTTCGTATATCCCACACACGCGCACATACACCCCCCCCTATATATATATATATATATATATATATATATATATATGATCGTCGGATGCTTTCATAATAATTTGTAAAACAGCCCTATATATAAATATGTATGGGAGAAATCCTTTGTGTCACCTACCACTAAATTACTTCTCGCTTTATATATTACCGAAATACAATCTATACGAAGTGAATGAAATTGATTTTTCTTCTACTTAGACAAACCAAATATCAGATACTTGACGCACACAAATGTGACATGTCTATTCTATTGTTTTTTTTTTTGTGTGTGTGTATTCAGATTATGTACGTACTGTTCTTTCTTTCGCTTTCTCCTTCTTTATCTCTCATTCCGTCGGTCTCTTTCTTTCTCTCTCTCTCTCTCTCTCTCTCTCTGTTCTACCATTTATTTGTCTATTTTTCTATGTTTGAGTGTATATATAAAAGTACACTCTTGTGCAAATTAATTGAAGCAACTGTTTTAGTTTCGTTTCTTTCAACAAACGGTGAGTTTTAGACCCACTGGAGTGAAAGGGTGTAATCGATTTCTATTTTTCACTCAGATTTGGTCATTTTTATAAGATAGCAATATCATGAATTTATTTTCAGACTGTATGATGAAATTTATTTGGCCTTGAAAAATATGGCTCCAATTTTGAGTACATCAGATTTTTATCAGGTCGTGACACTCTTGTCTCGACTGTCGAAAAGTTGTCCTATGCCTGTTGTCTCACATGGACGTTATTCCAAGGAAGCGCAAAAAAATGCATCGCTGCACGAACACACTGGCAATCCATACATAGAGATTGCAGAAATTGTGTATTTGCTAGTTTATATTTGAAAACAAATGGTGGAGAATTTGTCTACAGTTTCTTTTGATTTCTTCATGTTCTTTCAACAATCTTCACTACTTTCAAGAACCTTGTTGTAGGCAAGATCCCTTTCAATTTAGAAAACTGTTTTTTAAAATAGTCTATGGCGATGTAATGTGTCATGGTTAAGGAAAGACAGAAAAAGGTAGATTGCAATAAGAAGAATTTTTCTTATTGTAAATAATAAACTTAACATCTTTATTAAGTTATCTCTCAGCAAATGATATTTCTAATAAGAATAATTATAATTATTTTTAATTATAACCATAATTAAAATTGTTTATAATTTGGAAGCATCCTGTTAACTTTACGTTTATTTCATGTTTATTTTGTTCATAGCAGATGTTTGTTTATTTTTTCCAAATGTCGTTTACGCTAAATATATGTATTCATCAATCGCATAGACGATATTTTTTTTAATTATGTCACCCCAAGCAAGGCATTCCACTGCCACTATAGCGCAGGGGGTTACACAGGGAGATAGACGAGTTAGGATGTACATAGGGGGAGAGTTGGAGAGAATGGGAGGGTTAGTGTGTTAGGAGGTGTCTGTTGACCTTACATTTAAACTCCTGGAGGTTATAGCCGTCGGGGAAGCAAGCATGCAGAAGGGATGTTCACAGGCGGGAAGTGCGAGAAAAGAAGCTGTTGAAGTAGAAATTGCGGTTACATTTCATCGGTTTCACTGTAAAAGGGTGGGATATTTTGGTAATATTGCTTTAATATTTACATGTTTTTTATGCAACAATATATCCGATTAATTTTTTTAATTGCGTGATAGGGGAATCATATGTTAACAAGGAGTATTTTTAGTCTTTGAGAATAGTTATTTAGTTGTTGATAAAAGAGAAGTTACGACTTTGATAATGTTTTATATAATGTCATTTGAGAATAGTTTTATTAATATATTGTCAAAGTCAGATATTTAAAAATCTTAATGCATTTTCCAATATTCTAATAAGGGTTATTGCATTCTGAATTGTGGAAAAAACTTTTCGATGTTCATAATGTGTGGAGAGTGTGCTTTTTGTCGCACAATCAACTGATCACTTTGAACAAATCTTAGTACAGGATCAAGGTAGCTGGATGTCTACTAGTTCAACACAAGTTTATACACGGCAGAAATCGCTTAAAACGAAGAGGCATTATCTACTGCTGATACTCATTTATCATCTACAATAAGAGAGCCCACTATATATATATATATATATATATATATATATATATATATATATATATAAGCATGTGGTGTAGATATAGAACAATCCAAACGAGTATCCTGCACATACAGTGGTAGGATATCTCTCTAGGAAGTTCTAAATATATATGTATATAAATAAATATAGAGCATATAGAAACTTGAAGAAATACTACATTGGTATTTCAGCAGATGCTTAAAAGCAACAGTTATAAAATCGCACACACTCCTTTACCAACCCTGAATTAAGAATCCAGATATCTCTATCCAAATACCTTTGGTTATTGGGAGACAAAAACTTAACTCCTATAATTAAATAGAATATCGTAAAAAAAATCTAACACATCCACCAACTTCAAAGATTGCTGTCACTTATGCCTTGATGAACAAATTACTATTATCAAACACAAAAATCAATTAGACCTGATGAATCTGAGGAGGGAACTAGTTTTTAAATGTCGACATAGGAGCCGCTTTAAATTAAGTTAAACTTTTAGCCACTCATTTATTCTTCTGAATATTTTATACACATCGCACTATCTCACAGAATATCTGTTATTTATTTGCACTTTACTGTTATATGTGTTGATCGTTTATATATATATATATATATATATATATATATATATATATATATATATATACGGGTTTATATATGTCTATGGTATTGCTTACATATTTGTTTTTGCGGGTGTATGTGTGTAAATATATGTGTTCGTATATATATATATATTTGTATATGTATTGTGTGTGTACATATATGTGTCTACATATGCGTGTGCGTGTATGTGTGTGTACGCCTTTCCGCGTGAGTGTGATTTTTATGTGTACATATATCTGTTTTTTTTACATTATAAACGTTATATTCTATTATAATTTTACCGTTGACTGAATAATTTTTCGATATTATTAACGTTATATTTATTTATAACTGTACTGTTAACCGAATAATTAGTATAATTTTGATTATAGAGTGTTGCGTTGGTAATTGTGATTAAAAGGGATTGATTAACTATCACATCTTCATTTTTTTATAATTTTCTGATTTGTTTAGATTCCAGTTTCTTATCCTTCCAATATTAATATGTTGAATTTATTTTTCATCTAAATAATTAAGTTCAAACAACTAAATTTATATAGAATAATTTGGCTTACATTTAAATTAATTTTTTTAACTTTATATTTTATTATATTTGTTTTGTTGGACGTATAAATAGTATAATTTTGATCTTATAGTGATGTGATGGTATTTGTGATTACAACGGATTAATTAACTATTATCTCTTAAATATATTTGTCTTGAATTTTTTTAACCTCTAATTTCTTATCCTTTCACCGTTGATATATAGTATTTATTTATTTTTTATTTTTACTTTCTCCTATCATGTTTTATTTGTAATTTAAATTTAGTCCTCTCTTCTTTCCTTTTTCGTTTACTCCTTAAGATACTTTCCCTTTTCATCTTTCTCTCTCTCTCAATCTCTCTCTCTCACCTGACCCCCTTTCTTTACATTTCAAGTCTACGTGTCAGCAGTCTAACTGACTTGCATAATATATCTTTAAGTTTAAGTAGACATCCGCTCTTACGCGTTATTATATGTTGCGTATATATATGATTATGTATGAATGTGTATGTGTATTCGCCGAACTGATGTAATGATGTATTTTTTAAAATTTTCTCTTTTAAAAGAGGAATCTTTATTTTTATTTCGTTTTTTTATGATGGTCTTTGTGAATTTCATTCGTATAAAATCTTCTGTACTATAAAGACAGAAGCTTATGATGGTTTGCCTGAAATTGGCCTAAACTTCCGATTTACCATGAAATAACGTGTCAGCGTAAATTTTGTTTATATATATATATATATATATATATATATCATCCGCAGACAGATCTGTTTCACTTTATCACAGCTCATCAATACGGTTAGACATCAGATTGCTTTTACCCAGAATTGAAACCCGACCAAATTGTCGTTTAGTCGGCGATTCTACCTCTGAGGTATGGTAAGGAGGCATACTTTTAGCTTGTGATGTATCATATATATATATATATATATATATATATATATATATATATATATATATATATATATATATATATATATATATATATATATTACGAAATATCCCGAACATTTACGAAATGGTTTTAACAACTGACATATTGAATTTATTTTTTTAATATTATATTTATTTTGTATTTGAGCAGATATACTGTTTTAATCAAACAGTATATTTATATATTTAATTCTACTAGCCTGATTATTTACGATAAATTTTGTTATGAAAATGTGTTTCATTCGGCAGGATTCGAACTTACGAACCCTATCAAAATAGGGGAAGCCACTAGTTGATCTGGGCTATTAGACTACGGAGAAGTATGACATAATTTTTGTCCATATAATCCAGTATAAATCTCGAAAATAATTCATTATTTTAATACCAGTATGTTTTCTAGGTCAATACATTAAAGTAATAATTATTGCTTTAGTTTTGATTACTTTACTTAATCACCAAATATTAGTTACTCAATGTCTGATTACTTTGGATATTATTCAATAACGACGAAAATCTTCATTATATAATTGCATTATATTTTACTTTCTTTATCAATTCATAATTTCTCACCGTTTGAAGTAATTAGTTATATCTTTCAAATAAACCTAGACAGGTATATGGAAATAAATAGAAAGTATGTGCGCCTGAACGACAAACTAATCAAATAATTAATTCTCTGAAAATATTTTATTTTTTAAGATGACCAATTTTCAATTGGGGATCATTTTTTTCAATTCAGTAGACGATACCATTATTATATTTGATTTTCACATACGTTGTTATAGATATACTTTTTCTGTTTATGTAAGTACACATATTACAAATCTGAGACAAGTAGTTTAAATACATACGGAAAGTAAAAATATTAATAGATATTTATAGTACAGCATAGAATATATTCAAGGTGCTGTCTTCATTCAGCCAGTGGGTGATCATTGCCCTTCACAGTGTCCTATCCTTGATTTAATATCGGTTTTTTGTCAAGTGTTTCATTTCGTTATTCATTGATACTAATTTGTGAGGAAGCTGAGCCGCTGATTACTTCTGAATCTTTTGTCATCTTATTTTCTTTGATATCCAAGTTCTCCAATTGCCGAATTATTCTTATTCTTATTCGGGATATTTCAGTTGTCTCTTTTTGTTCTTATTATAAATGTCAGTTTGGTTTCCATTATCCTAAAGATATTTTCATTGCTTAAGCACACCGCTCAGAATATTCTCAGTATCTTTCACTGGCATACGATTTCTGGTACCTTCATTTCTTTTTTCCTCCGTGAAGTGATCGGCCATACTTTTCTGCATGTACTTCGACTTAATCGCCGGGAAGACAGCATAGCATGTCTTTAAAGGGCTCAAACTTTATAAAACAAAGTTTTATTATAAAAAAGATTTTTGCTATTAGTAAGAGGAAAGTTTAAATTCGCTTGTCATTATTTTTTAATTTTTTAAAATCTTTTCTAACACGTTCGAAATTTCAGTTAAAATGTCTCTTTTGTATTCTGTCAGCGATTTTCCCTATATTAACGTAATATGACTATTAAGGAAAACGTAATATTACACAAGTCGTCGTTTGGCGTTGAAAGACATTAATTTGAAAATTATTGCAACTATCAACTAAATGTCTGATATTAATGACACTTTCAAGACTTAATAACAATTAAATGAAATCATTTAGGCAATTATTATTTTTAGAAAGGCTTGCTAAATATATATTTGTTTCAGCTCATACCCCCAGTCCAATAAATTATACAAAACTTCTATAAATACATTACCTATATCACTTTTTTAATTTATTATTTAAATGTAAGATCTATTAAGGAATGTAAATCATACAATTTTTTAAATTAGGAGTACATAATTCCGAAAACCTGCGAATAGTAAAATAATAAATGCAGTGGAACAATGCTATTTTTAATATAGATAAATTTTCAATTGATTTTATAAATAATATAATTTTAAGATATACTCTTAAGATGTAAAAAAAAATCGATAAATAATGAATTTTTATAACAATTATTTCCATTTTTTTTTTGCTAACTAAAGTTTTAAACATCTTTTGATTTTGTTGCAGTTACTCAGTTTTTGCTTATTAATTCATTAAAAGTTGACTTTATTTACTAATCAAAAATTCTGATCCTTTAGAATCATGATATTTAAAGTAATTTATAATTTTTATCGTGTTAAGCTGCACATTCTTTTTACTATGTAACATTATGAGAGACTTATCATTAAAAAGTCATACATTTCAAGGTTTGTTAATGTTAAACGGGATTATGTCAACTTTTCGTCACCATACTTTTAGAATAATTGATAACAGGTACTGTCAACGCTTTCTTGAAAGGTCAACGAGTTAAACTTTTGTGAATGTGCAATACTTTTATTCTAAATTTCATGCCATAAACAAGCAATATCTGCTTCAAGTCAGATTAATTTAGCTTTAAGTTTGAGAGATGTATATATTATTTTTGCAGTATTTTTAAAACCGATAATTATCTTTTGTTTGGAAATGTGTCACTCGCCCTAGAAATGATCGAAAATTTGAAAAATTAAACAAACAAATCTTAGAATTAAAGATTCCAATGAATATAATTTGTGCTTGAAATTTTGCTTTGAGTATTTTGCTTACTGGAAATAGTAAATGTAATCATTTAGCTTTCAATTTTTTTGAAATTCAAGTTTCATGAAAAATTGTTTATTTTTTACATTTAAAAATTCAATTTAAGCTTAGATATTGAAAATGGAGTGGAGGTATTTAGTTTACTGCATGTACAAATGCTTTATCTTAGATGACAGCTCATCACTCTTTTCATTGTTACTAACAAAATTGTCTTTATTGACATTAGTTACCATGTTCTGATTATTGTCCTCATATTTTCTGTCATATTCGCGACGTTTCATTTGTTATACATTCTGGCTTTCTTCAGGTAAATATGACTATAATAATAAGGACAGTAGACCGAACAAAGTAATTACTTTAAATAATTACTCCATGACAAATTTATAAACAGATATTTTTTCCTTATGTTTTCGTTAAACCTCTTTTACAATAACAATGCAGTTTCGATTACAGTGCTTCATATTCCATCTTCTTTTCAAAGACTATCCAGATGTTCAGCATTGATTATTTTTTTTTACATAATGACATCTCCAGTACGTAGATCGAATGTTGGGTTTTTTCTTTTTGCGACCACCATAAATACTGTTTTATTACAATTGGCAAATATTCATTTCTTTTCCTATTCTACCACATCACTTGAAGACAGCAAGAGCGACAGCAAATAAAATGGATAGCACACATAATTTGAAAAGAAAAATAATGAAATAATAAGTATGTTGACATTCCACATCTCTTCAAATAAAACAAGTTATGGTTGATTTAGTTTAGTGTTATATCATTCACTATGAGCATTTTAATATCGGTTTCCAACTATTTTGAGAGAATTTTTATGATTACAATTACATATATTTTGAGCGCAATGCTATACCTTCTACTAATTGCGACCTACACATGCAAATGTATCAAAACATGTAAGTTGAGTGACCACTGACTCTCATATTAGTTAGATCGAAATGTACTTTTTTTTAAAATCGTGTCACCCCAAGCAAGACATTCCACTGCCTCTATAGCGCAGGGGGTTACATAGAGGGATTGGGTATAGGAAATGTCAGAAGGAGGGTGATAGACGACTTAGGATGTACATAGGGAGAGAGTTGGAGAGAGTGGGTGTGAGTTAGTGTGTTAGCAGGTGTCTATTGACCTGACATTTAAACACCTAGAGGTTGTAGCCGTCGGGGAAGCAAGCATGCGGTAGAGAATTCAACAGGCGGGAAGTGCGAGGAAAGAAGCTGTTGGAGTAGAAATTGCGGTTACATTTCATCGGTTTCACCTTAAAAGTGTGGGACCTAGTTGCCAATCTAGTATCTCGTGCAAATTCACATCTAGGGGGCACCAGTGATTTAAGTTCGTCAGAGCAGAAGCCATGAAAGTACTTATAGAAGAGGCACAGGGAAGCCACGTCACGCCGGTGAGAGAGATACTGCAGGCGGTCAGCCAAGTCGGTATCAATCATATTACAGATCCTTCGCTGTATTTTGTCAAGTACCCCGAGGAGAATAGAAGGGTCACCCGACCAGATGTGGCAGCAGTACTCAATAAACGGGCGGATGGTGGATTTATATAATTGCATTATAGATTCAGGCGGAAAGAATTTCCGGGCCCTGCACAGAGAGCCGACTTGCTAGGATAGATAAATGACAGTATGAAAACCTGCATACGCTTGTTAAAATCTTCTGTTTGGAGATATTTTCTTACGGCATGTGTTCATCTTACCAGATATTTTTCACTGCTGCCTAAAGGACACATAGTAACAGCCATTGCTTTATCCTTCAGACCTGCCAATCGTAGTTAAAGAATCATCCAACTGTCTCAGATTCATAATGTCTTTTCTCCAGTACATATTAATAGTTTTGTTTACGATTGATCTCTGAAGAGCGATGAGCGATAACAGGCTTTATTATATATATATATATATATATATATATATATATATTATAATATTTTATTTTTCAATTGAACACGTTAAAGTGAGTAATTGTCTTCCGAAAATTTAAAAAAGTCTTCTGTTTACACGTTTTTTTTAAATTTTAGATATTTGACTTCAAACTTTGTCAAACCATAATTTTTTTAACTTACTGAAACATGAATGTGCATGTTATATACAATTTTCTTCAGAATCAAGTGTAAAACGCTTAAGACATCATATTGAACGTTCTAAAAGAATGTCACACAGGCAATAAAAATATCATTGGAGATAGAACGTTTTTAAAATCAGATGATGTAACAAATTTTTCGTCAACTTCATTTTTTTTCATATTTTACCTAAACATATTTGTATATATTAAATGAAAACTTACTACTATTAAAATGATCGATTTTATAGCCATAACGGTCTTTCGTATTAGTGCGTGGAAAATGATCGATTTTCCGAATTTTTTGTGAGTTATTTTCAGCTAAAACATGCGTCTGGTTTTCAATAAATTTTGGATCGAGAAAGATATATCCAACTGTGATCGGCATGTATTTGGTAGAATACACTAGCTGAAGAGAAAGGTGATCCCATTAACCGCATAGGATACATTTTTATGAGAGAAAGTGAATATAGATAGACAGGGCAAAATTAAAATAATTTACTTCTTTCTTATCATAAATCCGCGCAAAAAATATATATAAATTCCTGTCTGACGCGTGATATTTTAAAGTTTACTCTAATGGATTGTTCTGATCAATGTATTAACCAATATGCTTTCGCTATTTTAAAATATTGATGCGTACTAATTAACTCAAAATGAGGTAATTGCTAACTAACTTGTTTCGAAGTTAATTACTAATTAGTACGGAATTCGATTGTTACTGTTTCGTTGGTGCTCTGTCTCGAAACCTAAATTAACCTAAGCTAATAACATTCACTGACATTTGTTTACCAAATCTTACTGGACGTCAAGATTTAGCAGCCTGTATATATCTATATGAATATGCGTTGTGTTGCAGTGGATATAGGCTCGACACGAGCAATCGGGGAGTCGATTTCAAATTCAAGTTGATTCCATTGTTTTGGAAAGGTATGAATCCGCCGCTTTTCTTTTCAGCTTTAGGTTAAATAACAGGACAAATTGGGTTCTGTAGCCTTGGTTGACAACCAGTCTACCGCATAAACTAATGGCAACTTACTGCGGAAAAATCATCTACTCAGTCAGTCCTTCAAGACAAGATCGCCTAAGCGGTTTCACGTATGGCACTTCCCTGTATTTTTTATCTATTTCCTGGATAACCATTTCCTTGCCAGTATAAAAATCTTACAATGTAAAGGGCTAACTAGTGTTATCTCCTGATGACAATGACAATCGCCTAAGCGGTTTCACGTATGGCACTTCACTGCATTTTTTATCTATTTCCTAGATAACCATTTCCTTGCCAGTATAAAATTCTTACAATATAAAGGGCCAACTAGTGTTATCTCCTGATGACAATGACAATCGCCTAAGCGGTTTCACGTATGGCACTTCACTGTATTTTTTATCTATTTCCTGGATAACCATTTCCTTGCCAGTATAAAAATCTTACAATGTAAAGGGCCAACTAGTGTTATCTCCTGATGACAATGACAATCGCCTAAGCGGTTTCACGTATGGCACTTCCCTGTATTTTTTATCTATTTCCTGGATAACCATTTCCTTGCCAGTATAAAAATCTTACAATGTAAAGGGCTAACTAGTTTTATCTCCTGATGACAATGACAATCGCCTAAGCGGTTTCACGTATGGCACTTCACTGCATTTTTTATCTATTTCCTAGATAACCATTTCCTTGCCAGTATAAAATTCTTACAATGTAAAGGGCTAACTATTGTTATCTCCTGATGACAATGACAATCGCCTAAGCAGTTTCACGTATGGCACTTCACTGTATTTTTTATCTATTTCCTGGATAACCATTTCCTTGCCAGTATAAAAATCTTACAATGTAAAGGGCTAACTAGTGTTATCTCCTGATGACAATGACAATCGCCTAAGCGGTTTCACGTATGGCACTTCACTGTATTTTTTATCTATTTCCTAGATAACCATTTCCTTGCCAGTATAAAAATCTTACAATGTAAAGGGCCAACTAGTGTTATCTCCTGATGACAATGACAATCGCCTAAGCGGTTTCACGTATGGCACTTCCCTGCATTTTTTATCTATTTCCTGGATAACCATTTCCTTGCCAGTATAAAAATCTTACAATGTAAAGGGCTAACTAGTGTTATCTCCTGATGACAATGACAATCGCCTAAGCGGTTTCACGTATGGCACTTCACTGCATTTTTTATCTATTTCCTAGATAACCATTTCCTTGCCAGTATAAAATTCTTACAATATAAAGGGCCAACTAGTGTTATCTCCTGATGACAATGACAATCGAACAAGTAATTAATAAGTCAGTTAGTCAGTCAGTCAGTTAATTGCCATACGTTATATATGCTTGCGCCGATCATGTCTCTTTCGAGACATGATTGAGTAGGCAGAAGATTTTTCCACAGTAGATTACTAATTCTTTCCGTGGTAGCCTTGTTGCTAACCAAAGCTATAAAACTAAATCTGTTCTGCTATTCAATACATAACGGGAGAGAGAAGAGATATAACAATGCATACCCTAAGGTTTTTTGTCAAAAGTAGATTAAACGTATTCGACTGGAATTCGAACTCGCCTTTTCGATTTCTTATTCGGCGCTGGTATGCATTACACCACAACGCGCATAAATGTTCGATCAATAGTATCTATCTGGGAGAAATATATAGCAAGCTGTATAGTCAGAGCATATTAAAAGAGATTAGTGAATTGGATTGGCAGAAAATAGTTCATATTTATAACCCTGTTCATCAATTAATTTTTAATGCTTAATGAATACATCGTCGCACACAGTTAGGAGCATATTCTCTGAGAAAATTAAGCAAACTCGTTCCACGGAAAATATTTAGTGACATGTAAATTTAGTCCACATTGATTGACCTGCAATCGATTCTAAGCAAATAGGAATCACTTTTGATTTAGCATTCGTCTTCCGAATGACTTGCAGAAAGGTAACCAAGAATCCACCCGTTTTTAAAAAGATTTCCCCTTTGCAGAATATGGAGCATGATATGGAGTATATAGTAGGGTGGATTGAAATACTCAAAATTCTGAAATCATATTCCTAATAGTGATAAAATTTGTATCTTTACTCATAACAAATCCAAAATATTTTCAAAATTTCTTAATATATTGTGCTGCCGAAATTAATTTGAAAAATGAATATTTTATAAAAATATGCAACTTTCAAAATTCCGATATTTTAATTTGACATTTTTGTGATATAATTCTGATATAAATACTTACTCATCATAGTAGTCAATAACCATAATCTTTATTTATTTAAGTTAAGAATTTTTTTCAGGGAAAATATGTCAAATAAATCCATCTCTAATATTTTGTTCACACACTGACTCACAATCTTCAGTTACTGCCTTTACACAATGTTCACCAGGTTGGAGTGAAAGACAGTCCAAAAATGAGAGAGTTGTACCCTTTTCCCGTAATTCCTCAATAGTGAAATTCATGGTTAATGGGGTACAGTTTAAGTTGATAAATCCGGCCAAGAAATCAGAGAAAACTAGTCAGAAGCATCAAAATTGATTGTTGGTAATCTGAATTGTCGAACTCCATTGCCTCGTTCTTGTCTGTCTTTGAAAACTCACCTGGTGACTAATTCTCCTACAAACTCTTATTCAGCAGCAAACCTAGAATCTCGGGATGCAGGAAATACGCATTTCTTTGAAGTACAAGATGTACTACTTTTTTTGGTCATTTGACAGGACTTTAGATCTCTGAATCATTTTTAGAATATGAGGAGCTCCATGACTAAGTGATCATAACCGATTAATATCAAACCATGAAAAGACATATGCTTTCAAGATAAATGTTGCAATTGCTTTCAGTTTTTCTTCTGGGTCTTCAGTTCCAAAATGGTGATGTAGTGTTCGGTTTGACATTGTCACTCATCGTGTGGGAAAGAGATTTATTGGATTATTTCCAGCCAAGGCAATTGGAGCTTAGCTTTTTTCAACAGCTCGACACATGTCCAGAAAGTATTCAATATCATTGTCTGGAAATATTTTTTTTTAATTCTGCAATTTAAATGTTCAGATACTTTAGTTCTTCTTCTTCTTTTTCTTCTGCTATGCGTCTTGTCTTTTCAGGACCTAAGTGATCATGGCTTTCTATGTCCATCTATCCCTGGTGGGTCTTAGCACGCGTTCTCGTGTTACACGACACAACACTGGTGATGTCATCCACCTGATCAGTCTCTTCAAATATGTTTTCCGCTGCTTTCCCCTGTCTCTTTTCCCCTCTATCTGGCATGTTAATATCAGGTTCTCGACGCCCTCTTTCCTCATTGCATGTCCCAAGAACTTCAGCTGTCTCTTCCTGATGCTCATTATTAATTTCCTTTTCGTTTCCATCCTTTCCAAATCCTCATCATTGCTCACATACTCAATCCATGATATCCGCTGCATCCTTGTGTACAACCACATTTCAATTGATTCCAGTTTTTTTTTATCTTTGGTGATATTGTTCAGCATTCATTGCCATATTGAAGAACTGACATCAAATAGAAATCCACTACTCTTACTTCTGTTTCTAGCGAAAGTTTCCTGTCTCTTAATACTCTACTCAACTTTTTTAGAACGAGTCCTTCGCCATGCCAATTTGCCTTCCGATGTCTGTGTCGCACTTTCTGTCTTTTGTTATAACACTTCACAGGTATTTAAATTTTTGTGCTTGCTTGATTTTAGTATCCCTCACCTGTATTTGGCATTTTATGCGGTTCTTTTAGCTGATGACCATGCATTCGGATTTTATTGCAGTTTATTTCTTACCCTTTCTTGTCACTCTTTTCAGCTACCTTCTGTAGGAGGTCTTGTAGTTTCCATTCTGTGTCTGATATCAGCACTGTATGAAATGCGTACCTAATGTTGTTCAAATTGTGGCCTGTGATGACAAATCCTGGCCTAACATCTTGGGTCCTCAGAATAGATTCGCTGTAAAATGGCGTCGTGGGCGTTTAGTTGTTTCATCCAGGTATTTAAAGATGTGACTCTGAGATAACTCATTCTGATGAATAAAACAAATGATCCATTGTAATGGTTTCTGGATTTTCTCTTTCATTAGTCTAATTATATCTCTTGAATAACTGGTATTCACGGGAGTTCCCTCACATCCAAAGCAAACAAGGTTTTTAAGAGATATACGTTCCTTATAGCTGAAGTCTAGTACTGACTGAGAGATATATTTTGCTGTGTCATTTTTAAGTGGAACATATTCTATATATATGGATTGTAGCTTTGGAATTAAAGAAATATGTGACAAATTTCCGACTGATTTTTTTCATTACAATTTTTCTTGTGCTTTCTCCCGTCAAAATACATGACTTTCGGTGCTTTGGATTGGTGTGGTTTATTGTTATTCAATATGTTCCTCGCTCTAGAACACACTCTTTGTAGTTTACTTTTGTCAATTACACTAACTGTGTCTTTAGTAGAAACGATTCCTATGTGTTTCAAAATGGAGGATGATAATGCTGTTGCAACTTTTAGAAAAATTTGGTTAAGATTTCCGCATCTGCTTTGGTTTCGATCCGTATGACGTTCCTGTCACAGGTTGTGCTTACTTTGGCTCCTTTTCCTCTGATTGTAAATCATCTGTTGAAATATAAGGAGATTCAATCGGAGAAATAGTAGTTCATTTCTTTGCCATTTTGCTATTTTAGACTTCATGTTTTCGTATTGTTTTGGTTTCTCCTGCATCAGTGTATCCTATGATCACTATCCGAGAAGACCTTTGGTTCATTAAAAAATTATGTTCGTTTACTGAAACATAATTTCTTCCTTTTTACAGGAACGTTTTATAAAGTCAATGCATTTTCAGGAACGTATATCAAACAACCGATAGAAATCGTCTTGAAATCGACTTAGTTATTCCTTTTATGTCAAGACATTCTTAAGTTTCTGACATGTTTTCAAAATCCGTCTTTTTCATTATATGGATTCAACTTTTGTACGACGCGGGTCAAAGTTACAGTTGGAATACTTGCTGAATCCCATGTAATCATGTCAGTCTTTCTCCAATTTAAGTTTCAGTTTACTTAAAAAAGCAAAGTTCATAACATCATTATCGGTAGGTAATGCATCCCTTTTCAGAATCTGTGGTGATCCAAAGATAGGAAACTTACTATGTCGAATCTTGAGACTTGTAGTGATACTATAAACGATAGTTTAACATTAAAATTAGATTTCACTACTCACTAGCAAAAACATTTTTTGCTCTTCCTGGTGCACTGCTCTGCAAATTTTGTATTTAATATCTATTTTATTATCAGGAACGCCGTCTAGAGGCTAAGCCCTGCTATTAGATTCCGGTGGTGGATGCTATCTGCCTTGATGGAAAAATGTACTTTAAAAATCGCAAATTGAATCTTTTTGCAACCAGGTGCTACGTTGTTAACCTTCCTCGGGCAATACGACAAACCAGAAGTGAGTGAATTATGTTTATCACTTCAGTGTATTATCATCTAAAATATATTTCTTTCTGTTTAACAAGTGTTTCTAAAAGCGATGAATGAGGAGATTGGGTTGTGGAATTGTGTTGGCCTTGTATAGATCTTGCTTTAGAAAAATATTCTTTGGCCTAATAATATCAGCAGCCGAGAGTAAAGTTCTTTGTTTTCGCTTTGTGATACAGTTCAATTCACACAGTTTGTGAATAAAGTTTTAGGATGTATATTTTAAGCGGAATTAAAAAATTTCAAACGAAGAAATGAAGCTGATTCTCCGACTGGGTCGCTAACCGTCTTAATATTGTTGCATTGATATTAAATCACAAATACTATCAGTTAAAAAAAAAACAGAAAATTTTGAAAATTGTATATTTAAAATGTCAATTTCTCAAACTAATTTCGGCAGACCCAGATATTAAAAAATCTGATTATATTTTGGATTTGGTACTTCTAATTAAAAACACAATTCTTATGACTATTAGGAATATGAGTTCAGAATTTTCATTTTTTCACTCCACCCTAATACATACCAATATATGGAACAATGGACATAAAGGTTTTATTTATTTATTGGTTTGTATTTTACATTTTATCAACGGTTAGCAGGTTATTTCAAGCCAGAATATATTTATACATTGTACAGATATTTTGGAAATTATAATAATTCATTAAAACAAGTGGATTCATGTTTTCCGGAAGGGTATTTGCCCGTAAACGAAAAACACAGGATCTAGAATTCAGTTTTCCGATTAAAAATTTCGCTCCGTTATCGATTGTATCCGTTGTATATCAAGACATGCATCAGCTCGTTTTACCAAACAGTTATCTATCCTAGTATTGGCCAGTCAAGATGTTGCTTTTCGTTAGTGCTCGTACAAGAACCTGTGTTTCGACGTGATATGGCCGTATGCAATATGGAAACAGGAAACTGACTAAATCAGCAGGATTCACTTTGAATTATGTACCGTGTCATTAAGGAATACCAATATCTCTACATTCTAAAGTAACAATGTTGAATATATTGTCATGGTAACCTTACTAAAATAATCGGCATTATATGAATAAATGTGACTCACATCTATCCAAGAAATTAACAGATGAAACCCTAAGAAGTTTTCACCCAGAAAAATGCATGATGTAAAAATCCTATATTCAATTCAATATTTAGCAACAGAAAATTCAGATGATAATGTTGCTCGTATTACAAGATAGAAACACACCAAAAATAATCCGAGAAAAGTTAGACAAGAAAAGCACGTAGAGAGGATTATTAACGTTAAAATAAGAATGTGTGACGGTAAGCAAGCACAACAGCTGAAGGCGATATTGGCCACTATCGGAATTAAGCAGGAACAGACATTGAACTGTATATCCAGTCCAGTAACATAAGATTAAAAAAGTAACACAGAAATAGGACAGTGCACTCAAATAATATATGCCTCCCAAAAATAAACAAATTACTAATGGAGAGGAAAATTTAATTAGCCATCAAAAGAATGCTAATATATTATGCAATATAAATTTTGTTCAATTCCTGTGTCCGCTGGACACTTTTTTTACATAGAAATATGAGATGGTGATGTATAGTCGAATTATGGAAATACAATGGAAAGTATATATGAACAACTAGAAAGTATGAAGTGAAAATACCAACAAAAACACATGCGCTAAAAAGAGGATATTAAAATATCTGAGATACACAGTAAGAAGAGATGGGAATAGTTAATTTTCAGAAAGTATGTTGAAGAGAGAACGGCGGAGCAAAACAATTAGCAACCTACATAAACAGGGGCTGGTTTCTACAACTAAAACATGAATAGATAAATGAAAAATGAAAGCTTGGTATTTCATCGTCCGATTTTACCGAATCAATATTGAATCTCATAGCACCACGTAATTCTTCATTTAAATGTACACAAGTGATTTTTATTTGTCAGACATCCACTACATGACTAACAATTTTACAACTCAACTAGGCTTTTCGAGGATACATATATCAAAAACATTACATTCATTAAGAATTATGTCAATTCAAAAAAAGAGAATATTAATATATAAAAACGTGTTTAATATATATATATATATATATATATATATATATATAGTAGCGAGCATAAACATCAGAACGATACAATTTGCCAATCGAACCCTCTATATATACATATATATACTAGCAGTATAGTCTGTCGTTGCTCGGGTGTAATGGAAGCTTTAAAACTAATCCATGGTCCTGGAGCTCAGACTCTTCGGACGTTGGCACGAAAGGCTAAAAGACAATAGTTGTTTGCAGTTAAAGCGAAACCGTAGACTGAAAGTAAAAGGAATGGATGTCAGTCAAATTTTCATTTCCTGGTATCGATATCAAATTTGTTTTTCGTCGTAAACTGAATTTTGAAGGTTAAATAAGTCCTCTCAGAAAATGGTATCATGTCTGAGACGAAGAACTAAAATTATACCTACTTAGAGCCAAACCCGAAGCAAAAACTAAAATAAAAGGACTGAAAAAGTTACAGACATAGAGGCAGATGAACAGACACACACACAAACATCTTGCCTTTTATATATATATATATATATATATATATATATATATATATATATATATATATATATATATATATATATATATATATATATTATCGATTTTCTGCACTATTGTAAGAACTGAAACATTGAAAAATCTGAATATCGTTTCTTATGTCTTTAAATCCGGTCATAACACGTTACAGTGCATTTGAATACATCGTTCTGCTGTCATTTCGCGCTATCACGCGGTGTGACGTCATAGAACCGCATTGCAAATTTGCGAAATGCGTTTGTTATTTTGTTAACTATTACCGTTGCCTAGCGGAGTTTTATGTCAACACAAAATAATATCGTCGCTGATGGTGAATGTAATTGTATTACAGTCTTAATAACCTCTCTGAAGATGGATCATGTGAGCCGAAAGCTTAGAACAAAATTAATAAAAAATTATCCAAATTTTGGAGAATTTTTGTCTTTATTTTCAACTGATATTTAGAATGGCTCATGATTAAACATAATATACATTCATTGTCCCTATATTTAACAGTATAATTTTATATATATATATATATATATATATATATATATATATATATATGGGGCTCGATTGGCAAATTTTCGCCATTTTATGCTTTTCATTTCGGGAATGCATGTTGTTTTCGATTTTATCGATTGCCTAATAGTATAGATTGAAAGTAACTTAAAAACATATACTATCCCTAAAATCCGAGCATGGTGGGATTCAAATTCGAAATGTATGGTCAAAATATTAACACTTCGTTGCAGGGTCACGCATATATATTTTAACCCTTCGTAAAAATGAGGTTTAGAATATCTGCCACTCACAAGTCATATCTAAGACACCTGCATGAAGAGCTTATATGAATGAATGCAAGAAAGTGGGAAAGCTGTTGAAGAGATAAATATTATTAATACCTGAGTATGTTAGGATATTGTAGAGAGCCATAATCGTCTAGATTGTGACAGACATATAAGCAAATACGAAGAGGACAAGGGTATTAGAATGGATTCATAAAATTGCGAAAAGCATTACTTTTAAGCGAAACCAACAAAGCAAAATCTAAAATGAAGTATTTCGTTTACTGAGACCATTGAGATAGTTCTCTATAATTTGTACGCACGTACCAGCATTCCTTATTTGATTCTAAATTATTTATAAAAAAACTAATCTTTGATTGCATATCCATATGGTCCTAGCGCTATATATTATTATATATTGAATTATCGTTTTATTTGCGTCATGTCTATGCGCGGGATTTGATTAATCTGAAACCATAAAAATATTGTCATCATGATTGTAATCATGACTAGTAAAGGTAACTAATTCGACATATTGGAAAAACGTCTACATTAGGTCAGTGTAACCGCCGCTCGTGTCCATATCAGAAGAGTATACCCAGCGCACAGTTGTATAGCTACATATACGCAGCACGCTTTAAAATAGTATTTTTATAATATTTTCTTAGAATTATTTCAAATATGGTAATTTAGATCTATATCAATATTTTCAATTTTCAACTGTTTAGAATCCTTGAAATTGGTAAAGTAAATTTTAATAGAGAGAAGCTTCAATGAGAACTCAATCTTAAAATGTATTGTTTAATTTAACATAGTATTATAGTCAGGAAACAAAACTTAGAATTTTTCATTGGTAATAATATTTTCGCGCCTAAGACCAGGCTCATACAGCAATGAATATTTCAAATTTATTCAGAAGAATTCAAGTGAAATAGATAAAAGGAAAAAAGACAATTTTAAAAAAAGAGAAAAGAGAAAGAAAAGGAGAAGAAAAGAATAAGGTGAAAGTGGGGGTTTAACTCAACGCATTAGATATTAGCCTCATGCAGTGTTTTTGACCAAGATTCACTAAAAACATTCGTTAATGAAAAAATGAATTCTGAGCGGAGGGACCAGTTGACTGTTTTAGAAATATAACATGTAAATTTAAAATTTAAAAATTAGGGGTTGAATTTATGCTCGAAGAATTAATTGTCAGTTTTTCAATTTAATTTAAATCGTTATAATAATAGTAGTATTATATTATTATATTTGTAGTAATATTAACGTGGTAATAAAGAAATTAAAATCTAGGAAGCTAAAATTGATAATAATTAAAAAGTTAAAAAAAATTAAAATTTAAAATTTAAAAATTTAAAAATTATTAAAAAATTAATTTGAAAAATATAATTAAAAATGAATTTTTTAGATATAAATAAATAACTAAAAATACGTTTCGGATCCCCGAAATATATTAATACCAAGGTATTTGTAAAAATATCTAACTTTTGTTTCCTGATTATATATATATATATATATATATATATATATATATATATATATATATATGACTCCTCCTGCAACACAGAAGAATCTCCAGCAGCTCTCGTTCTTTTGAGATTCAATATACCTGAAACAATCTTTTCCTTTCAAATTCACACTAATTCAGGTGTTGACATGTGTTTTCTATATATATATATATATATATATATATATATACTGCTTGCTGTTTATATTGATTAATTATAATATTTTAATGATATAATATGGCAATTATTATTTATAAATATGGGACGAGTGTAAATATGTCTATATCATTTTGTATAAGACTTAACGCTATAAATCTCACTGAAAGCCAATCATGTTTGTTATTCCTTTTCTTTCACCTATACCTTTTTTATTATATAATGGATATGATAATGTCAATAATGGGGAAAATGAAAATGGAGGAATATTCCTTTCGTCCTTAACTAATACGTCAAAATATTTATTTACTTTCGGGTTTTGATTAAAAGTAGAAGCTGATTTTAGCATAGGGTGTTTATCTTTAGTTTTTTTTTTTGTGGGGGGAGTATGTAATAAGCGCCAAATTTGCAGAGGTGGGAATGTGTAGATTAATCTGGCATTTAATTGATATGAATAAAGGAGTCGTAAATAAGCATGCAGCAAATTATTTAATGTGAGTATAAATATTTCTGTTTACGCAAAATCTATGGAAAACTAACAAAGAATAAATTGCATAAGCTTGTGGTCATTTCTGATTATGATATTACAGAACACAAAACAAATAATCCGACGTGCAAAACTCTCTTTTGCAGTAATTTCTTTTATATAATTAGCGTTACTGCTTAAATCTGAAAATACTTCGGGCCATTCAAATATCAAGTAAAAAGTCTTCTGGCTGTGAACCTAATCTGTATTTAATTTTTACTGCTGAAATCCTGCTATCCATATATTTTTCCTCTTTTTTGTCATCTGTTTTTTATACAACCTCTTACTTTTTATAACGTTTTGATTCACCATCATTATGATGAATAAATTTCTTTCACTATTTAATATTCTGCACCTTTTGTTATCTATATATAAGTACATTTTTAAAAACGCAGTAATATAATTATATTTAAATGTTAACATGCCTTTTATTTGGTATTCGTTTCTTCAAGAATCATCTTCTGTTGTTTTTATCTGTATTTAAGTTGTTTTAAAAAGATCCGTAGCAAGATATAGTTGTTTTGGTGAGTGAAGAACACGTCTTTTTAGCTCAGCTTTGCAATGTACTTTACTTTTTTTTATGACGCTTATCCATGTTTATATCTGTTTTACATTTCTGCGTAACAGCTCAAACGGATTAAATTTCTACAATGAAATATTCCTCAAAGGATTCATTACCTAATGTTTCTTTTTCTGCAATATCTGTTAGATTATTCAAACAAAAAATAACAACTAAAATATCATTTAGTATATTGTGATTTAAGTGAATTATAATTTGAATGTAATTTTAAATTCTCACAAAACAGATTGTAAATGCTATATACTTATTTTCTTGGCGTTCTTTTTTTCTGGAAAACAATAAGTGTCTGTGAGTAATTCTTATTTTAAATAGTAACGATTATAATTGTCAATGAAAACAAATTTAGTAATGTTATTGAGACACCAAGCATTTTTTAGCTAATTTGAGTGCGCTGAATCGGAAAATAATTTTACTTTTACTTGCTTTTTTGCTGTACAACAATACCACATTTTTAGGATAAAAAAATATTTTTTGATTTCTATATATATCCTATTGACCGATGTCAATATTTGTCAAAATAAAATCGTAGCAGTCTCTCAATACGTATAAACTAACAAATATTTATTTCATTAATTAGAAATACTATTTTGCAATAACAATCAGATGCCAAATCTTATAAAAAACAAGATTGAATATACCAACAAGTATTTTCATCAAATCCTTTAATAAATAAGCAGCAAAAATTAAAAACTTCGGGAACATAAAAACTATTATTAATATTATATTTTCTTGATTGTCTGTCACGTTTAATGTTATATAAGTCACTTTTGATACTTCAGCAATTGTCAGACATAATTCCTTTGTACCAGTAGGCCTAATAGAACTCTGCCGTTGCCTTGATATCCTGATGGTTTTGTTCTCCTTGGTCATCACTCACATTGCTGCAATTATCCGGAAATTTATTTAAATGGTTATAAAAAAAATAATATTCATACTAGCGTTTTACTGATAAAGTATACAAATTAATTTGAATTTTAGAGATAAATTGAAAAAAAATTCGTTACTTCTACAAAATAGTTTATTTCATGTGTCTGACATAAATTGCTCAACCTTCCTGAAAATTGATGAGTTTCTACGACCTTTATCATCTAAATGTTGCAATCAGCCAAGATTGTAAATTGATCGTTTTTCCAAAGCATTAGCAATTTCAGTAGAGCAAAAGAGTGAGCTAACCATTAAAATCTAAGTTAATTTTCGAAATCAGCACTAACAAATTAGCAAAAGGTTTTATCCCTTTACGATAGCATGTTATTTATAGCCAGAATATATAGTTTAGATTTTAAGAATAAAGAATAAATAGATAATAACGATTTAATGATTTCCCTCAAGTTATGGGTTAAATAATAAGACAAAAACCTTAGCTGGTAACCAGCTTACCGCAGAAAGCAATGACAACCTACTGTGGGATATACTTCTGGCTAGTTAGGCCTTTTTTCTTTCGAGGCATAATCGCCGAAGCGTGTATCACGTATAGCACTTTAACTTACTGACTGAAGTGAAGATAAAACCAAGCGGAAATTCGAACTCTGCGCTCCAATAAAGAATTTCAATTTATTATCAATTACACCACCCTCACGTACAAGGTTACAGCACACGACTATCGCAAGCAGGTCATTTGTACGATATAAAAGATCATGATTGAGAAATGTCACTTCACTCATATATTTGCTTTAATCGTTTGCCGGAATGCTTTCTCTATATAAAAGATGGAAGGGGCAGTAAATACAAGATTTTCATCATTTGAAAAGAAATGTTTGTTAGAAGTATACGAAAAGATTTGTATTTATATATCAATGTTTTTTCTGCAGACACACACGAATACATAAGCGGAAAAAGTTGTCATTAACTTATAATTTAGATGTTCTTTTGGGTATTTGAAAAGCGCAAAAGAACTATATTTTTAATGTTAGAGTATGTTTCCGTTTGTTCTTGATTCATTAGTAATTAGAGATGGACTGTTCTGCATCGACATCAAAGATATTTTTCTTCTTTTTGTATGATTACATTTGTCTGTTGCCAGTACACAAAACTTGGATGACATTGCTAATGAGATACAAAGTAAAGATTTAAATGATGTTGGTCATCATTGTTGTTATATTTCGTCTCTCAGCGCCATATTCCACTTTAATCTTTTTTTGATTTTCATTTAACCGATTAACAAGAAGTTCACTGATTTCTTTTTGCATTTGTTTCTGTATTATTTTTATAATTAATAATAATAATAATAATAATAATAATAATAATAATAATAATAAGAAGAAGAAGAAGAAGAAGAAGAAGAATATATATATATATCAGATTGCTTATTTCTATTGTCGTTATATTTTGTAAACAAACCGAGACTTCATAACCGTTTCTACTCTATCATCACGAAAATGTATACTGCTTAGTGATTTTATTTAGCGTTAAATCAATATGTATGGCTTATTTAAATTTTCATAATAATAACAATGATAATAATAATAATGGAACTAAACATCAAAAGAGGTATATTTCAAGGTGAATCTTTGTCTCCCTAACTATTCTGCATATAATTAATAGCACTAACCAATCAACTTAACAAGACAGAATGTGGGTATCAAATAGCCTAAAAGAAAATAAGCTATCCATTTTACATGGATGACTTAAAGTTGTATGCTAAAAATGATAATGAGCTGAAAGGTCTTCTGCAAACTGTAAAATGCTACATTGGAATGAAGACATTGGAATGAAATTCAATTTGGGTAAATGCGATAAAGCTACAGATTTATGTGGATCGCTACAACAAACATCCATAATTAGCTTCGACCCTGCTGTAACAAAAAAAAAAGAATTAAGGCCATAAGAAAGACATAATTAACTAGGTGTAAATGAAAGTAAAAACTTCACCATAAAATAATGAAAGAAATAGTACGTAAAGAGTACTATAGAAGTTTACGACTGATATTGAAAACTGAATTGAATTCTCAGAACAGAATTATGGCCATTAATAGTGTTGCCATCTAAGTTGTCCAATATAGTTTCAACATCTCAAACTGGACTCTAAACGAGATCAGGTGAATGGATTCTAAAACAATAAAGCTTCAATCTAAGCATAAGATGCATCATCAAAAGGCTGATGTAGACCGTCTATACATACCCCGTAAAGTAGGTGGAAGAGATCTTATTCAGCTAGAATTGTCATACAAGACAACAACTATTGGCTTACTAACATACATAGAAACAACAAAGGACTGGATGATATAATTAGGCAAACAACATGAAAAAAAAATATGCAATAATATAAGAAGGTTGTAAATACAAACAAGATTTACATTTATTAGATTCTGCAGAAAAGCAAAACAGAAGCCAAGAATCAACTATTGCGGCAAAAAAGTATGAAAATGAAAGCCTAGGATAAAGCTCTTGAACAGATGAAACAACGCTGGCAAGACAAACCTCTGCATGGCCAATATCCAGAACATGCCAATAGATGCTATGATGATAAAGTTAATACTCATCGATGTTTAAGTGTATCTGAGTTAAAGTCTGAGACTGAAGGCTTTATTCTTGCAGTACAAGACCACATTCATTTCACTAGGAACTTCCAGGCAAATATTATACATACTAATGTGGATCCATAATCCAGGTTCTGTGATAAATACCAAGAAACAATAGACCATCTAATCTAAGGCTGTTCTGTACTTGTCTCAAATGAATATAAAAATCGTACCGATAGAGTGCGGCAATATTTACATTGGACAATGTGCAAACACTATGGAAAATATGTAAACAAACATTGGTATGAACATCACCCAGCACCGGTTACAGAAATAGAAGATGTCACGATTCCATGGGATTACACCATCTACACAGACAGAAAAATTGAAACAAATAAGCCGGACATTATTGTTAAAAAGCAAAAGGAAAAAACTTGCCTATTAATTGATATGGCCTGTCCAGCGGATTGTAACTTAGCAACCAAGGATTTCGAGAAAACTGAGAAAATATAAAGACCCGGAAATTGAAATAGAAAAACATCCGGAAATTGGAAACCAGAATTATGCCAGTGATAGTAGGTGAACTTGGAATGATAAAAAATGGAACAAACCCCAGCTTAAGAGATTTGTCTTTTTAAGTACAGCCCACACACTAAGGAGATCTTTGTCTGTGTAACGCTAGGGATGTTAAGGGAGATAGATAAAACATGAAATGGAGACATAACAATACACCACGACCTGCCTTAGGTCTTCCCGGAGACTTGGTTGATATTGCAGCCATAGAAGATATATATATAAGATTGCTTTTTTCTATAGTCGTTATATTTTGTTAACAAAACTTCATAATCGTTGCTACACTATCATCATTAAAATATATGCTGGTTAGTGATCTTATTTAGCGTTAAATCAATATGTATCGCTTATGTAATGTCGCAATCTAACTATTTCGTAAGCGTTTCAATTTTACTGATAGAAATCAATGAAATTAAAACCAACCTTGTCGTGTCTAAAGTTAAGAAAACGTGCCTAGAATATTAATGACCCTGCTGTACCCAGCTAAATAATTGAATTATTATTTGTGTACAGCGTATCAACCGTTTTCGAGTCATTTATATTTGGAAATATTTTCGATTGTATATTTTTACAGAAGATTCGTTTTAGTGATACATGACTTAATAATTAATCCATATAATAACACAATACATTTTGAATATGCTGAGAATTTTGCGTGACAGTAGCATGAAAAATGGCCTGAACAAGCTAAACTTTTGCTTACCCGAAAACAACAGTAGCATCTATGAGTAGATTTAAACAAAAAAGCAGTGAAAAAAAGCAAAAATCATGTTATGCAAGTGCTGATAATTCTTGACTTACACTTGAAAGCATAAAAAACGACATGACCCAGCGTTTGGAAATTGTTTTATTTCTTAAACGTGATTTTCTGGTCATATAACGATTTCGTTTAAGAATTAAATGTTTACTTTATATATATATATAAACCATTCGCAGACATGCCTGTTTGGCTATATCACAGCACTACAGTGCGGCTAGATTAACCGTTTGTTTCAAGCCGGGACTGAGATCCGACTGATTTGTCAGTAGTCCTAGATTCAGCTACTAGACGATTAGCGCATGTCAGAAAAAGAAAGATTTCATAGCGTGTAATGATTTTACGAAATGTATATACGCCAGCAGTTGAAAATGATCAATTATGTAACCCCAATTAAAGATAACCATTATATATATATATATATATATATATATACACTGGAACCTGTAGTATACGACCCTCTTCGTCAGCGACCACCTGTCGTTAACCGCCGTTTTTCTATGCACGAACGATTTGCTAATATTAATTGACCTTTTTTGCCTTTTTTTTATAAATTATTTCTTGGCTTCTCTTGCATTCGTCGTTTCATGTTTGTTTGTTTTTTTTCCTATGCAGGCAGTATGTCTTTATTTGGAAGTATGCATAATCGTATGGGCCTTTGTTTGCGGATTTGTGTTTAAGCCTTTATCTTTACTTATTTTAATTATATGTATTTTAGTTTTTATATATTGGACTTTGACAAACATATTCACCATGGTTATCTCATTCAGATTCTAAGCCAGTCTTCCTTTTGGCTTTTTTCACATTAAAACGAATTATTCTTCAATAAACACAGTTCCTTTTATGTAAAGTCGGTTATTGGTAATATTTTTTTAAGCTTTCGATCCAAACCTGAAGATATTTTCTTTTCGTTTTTCGACTTTTTTTTACATCAACAACGCTGAAGGAGCTTTTCATTGTCATTTTTTTCTTCTCAGCTTTGAATACAAAACCGATTTCTTGTTGCTTTCGGCGAAACGATTTGAATTTCGGTTTTCTTCTCTGTTTTTCTTCTCTCTCCGTCTGTTTTTCTTGCCGAGACTGTTTCTGACTTAACAAATTGTTTTAAATTGTTGTTAAAGATTTTTTAGCATTGACCAAACATTTTTTGGCATTTTTTGAAAAAATATATATACCTGTGAAAATATAGGGCACTTTTAAAAGTTTGTTTTTGTTTCTGTCTTTTATATGCATTAAAACATTGTTAGTTTAAATATTGTTCGGCTTGTTTTACATTTAAAACTAAATATTTTGGCAAGGAAACTCTATTAAATATTATCTCCTTGTACTATATGCGAATGTGCAGTGTGGTGCAGTGAATATCGACTCGGAACGTTGACGAGGTAGAGCCGAGTTCGAATTCCAGTTAAATTCCTTGCACTACACTTACGCGCAAATACCGTTGGGAAAGGTTCTAATCCGTGTTTCCCCTCCAGTTATGGGTTAAATAACAGGACAGACTAGATTTTATAGCTTGGCTGGCAACCAGTCTACCGCAGAAAGTAATGGCAACCTACTGTGGGATAATCATCTGCCTGGTCAGTCATGTCTCTTTCGAGACACGATCGCCTAAGCATGTATCACGGACGGCACTTAGCTGACTATATAAGGAAAGCTATTTTAATCTAAGTGAGATAGTGTAACGTCAGATTTCACATTTTGAAAATATTCATACATCATTTTTATCTTCTCTCTGTTTTAGAAAGGCCAAGTTCGCAATATCAATAAATCAAAAAATATTAAGATTAATTTGTTGGTTGCCGTTCCCGTAGATCGCACCAACACAGGTGAGTAAGCCATGTCCGTCCGTCTGTTTGCCTGTCTCTCTCTCTCTGTCTCTGTCTCTCCTGGTCACCTAGGTATGGTGTAATGGTGAACGAGGTTGTCTTGCTAGAACCTATTACAGCTGAGTAGTGAGTTCGACCCTCACTGGGTACCCCATAATTTTGGCCTTGTTTCACACCTAGGCAGCGCTTAGAAAATAAATTATCTGTGTCATTTCTGTTCAGGACGTGAGTGACTATTTTTTATACTCCGTTCATTTTTGTTACTTGCACCAATAGCAATGTTGCCTTTTGTTTTTCTTTTTTTTTTTTGTACGTGTCTCTCCATTCCCACATATTTATCACTTTGCGATTTCCTCTGCTCTTGTTTATTTCCATGTGTCATGTGAGTGGTAATTTTACTAAGACTTTGATCTTTACTATGTATAAAAAATATAGTGATTATCTCTTTCTGATAGCTCAACTTTCTTTATTATTTTGCTTTAAAATATTTCATTTCTCATATGAATTCTCAAACATTTTCGCAGTTTTTTTTTATTGAAAAATAACTACATTTCTTCAATTTTTTTCTAAATTTCTTAAGGTATTCTTATTATCGTGGTGGTGTAGACTTTGCACTCAATTCACACAAGACGTAAGGGGAGAAATATACATAGAACATAAAGAAATAAAAAGGTTACAACGGGTGCTTCAGTGAGTTCTCGCAGCTGCAACATGAATCGTTCAATAGAAAAAAGTAACTGATTGTGTTAAATGTTTAAAACGAAACAACAAAATCAGAAGCATTGTGCAAAGTATTGAGAAATAGGACAATTTCGCTAGAAACAAAAATGAGAGTACTGGATTGCTATGTGATATCGGTTCCTTAATATGGCAGTGAATGTTAGACAATATCTTCAAAGATGAAGGAAAACCTTGAAGCAGCTAAAATGTGGTTCTGCAGAAGGATACTGCGAATATCATGGATCGAGCATGTGAGCAATGATGAGGTTTTGCAAAGGATCGAAACGAAAATGAAATTGATACTGAGCATCAGGAAGAGACATCTAAAGTTCTTGTGACATGCAGTGAGAAAGGAAGGCTTGGAGAACATGATACTAACATGCCAGACAGAGGGAAGGAGAGACAGGGGAAAGCAGCGAATAACATATTTGAAGCATCTGGTGGATGACGGAACGAGATTTGCGTGGTGTAACAGGAGAAAGTGTGCTAGGAGCCAACTGGAATAGGGAGATGTTGAAAGCCATGATCGCCTACGTCCTGAATGGACAGGGTACATAGAAGAAGAAGTAGAATACATGAAAGATGATGTTAGCTAAAATATATAACGTTTTTATTTTACCAGTGTTAACAAGAATTACTATTTTATTTTTATCATTTTTAATTTGCTCATTAACCATAACGTGTTTAGAAACTATACGGAAATATTTTGACCTACAATTTTCTTACCAATAATCGTGTTTCAAAATGGTTGCCTCTCCGGATATGTACATAAAGTAAAGAAGTATAGCCTTCCTTTTTTTTGCATGAAGAAAAATGCTACAATCAATGAAGATTAATTAGTGTTTAAGAAACTGCTTCGCAAGATGTATACACACTATATTGATTGATCAATAGTGTGTCATTATTAGCAAAATACTAGAGTGGAAGGAGAATCTGACCTTACAGAAAGGCACACCAGTAGCGGGTGATCTGCTGATGTGATCACGTCAAAACAACTGATAATCTCAAAAAATTTGAGAAACCCCATTGCAATCTCTGAGAGACTTCAGCTGAACTATAGTTTTGCCTACATTTTACTAATTGTTTCGGTATTTCAGCAATTTGTACAAATTGATTTGCGAGGAAGTTCCAAGCAGACTAATGAAGCAGAAAGTTGTTGCTGCCCAAGAATTATTCTCGGAAATATCACAGTGATATCAGTTAGTCAGTTAAGTACCATACGTGATACACGCTTGGGCGATCATGTCTCGAAAGAGACATGACTGACTGGGAAGAAGATTATTCCGCAGTAGGTTGCCGTTGCTTTCTGCGGTAGACTGGTTCCCGATCCAGGCTATAGAACCAAATCTGTTCTGTTATTTAGCCCATGATTAGAGGGAAGTGACGGATTAATACTTTTTCCAAGGGTATTTGCGCGTAAGTGAATGCAAGGAATTCCGCTGAAATTCGAACTCGGCTACCCGATTCCTCGTTCCGTGTCGATATCCACTGCACCACAACGCACATCCCCACAGTGATATCACAATGTGGAAAATGATTCTCCAATGATGATGAAATTAAATAATTAAGCAACTCATACACGGAATAAAATTTTGATGCTTTCATACAACGATCTAATGTTAAGAAATAAAGTTATAATCCTGAAAGTCCGGTGTTAAGTTGGTATGTTTTGTGCGGATTTGTGTTTGTCTTTGCTTTTTGTTCTTACATGTGTAATGTACCGGATATAAACTGTAAAAGTGAAAACGCTGAATACTGAGCGTTTCTTTTGCAATTGTAAAACCCTGAGTCTGTTCCTTCTACAGAGAACCACCTATGTTCAGATGAACTTAGCTCACTGGTACACCCCATACATGAATTTGCTCTAGCAAGAGGATTAACAACTAGGTCCCGCTATTTTACTGTGAAACCAAAAATTGTAAGCGCAAATTCTACTCCCTCAGCTTCTTCTCTCGCACCTCCCGCCTGTTGAATTCCCTTCCATTTACTTGCTTTCCCGACAGCTACAATCTTCAGGAATTCAAATCTGAAGTCAACACTCATCTACTATCTAAACTTGCGTTCTCTCTCTCGTGGTCCTTTGTTCGTCTACTCCACTCTCATCAGTATACTCATCCTTCTCCTACCCACGTCTTGACACCCCCTATAAACTGTCACTCTTTCTCATAACTTGCCTTCTATGTAACCCCCTGCTCAACAGTGACAGTAAAATGCCTTGCTTGTGGCGACATGATTATAAAAAAATACTATAAGTTAAATAGTAAAGTAGACTGACTTCTTTAACTTTAGAAAGATATTAAGTAAAAGAAGGACAAAATTGAATTCTTAACTATAGAGATGAAACAGAAAAAAAATTAAATATATAAAGGGATCGGCACATAGTCATAACTGATATATTTATTGATTTGCTTTTAGGAAATTTAATATTTGTGGGATAAGCCTAAATATATTTTGGATTGTATATATACTTTTTTTTTAGGGAGTGAATATTACATTAGGAGATTTTGTGATGAGTCGTTAAAGTGGTAGCTAGAATTTATTCCGATCAATTACATTTTGGTATTATTGAAATAAATACAGAAATATCAATTAAGTCTGAATTGTATTTAAGTAATTAAAAATACAATCATTTTCATCTTTTATGAAATGGGATCTGTGATTGATTTTATTGATTGCCGTTGTGATGTCAAGAAAGACACGATTTCAATTAAAAGAATTTTTATATTATTTCGTTTTCATTAATGCTTATATATAAAATAATATTTTTGTTTCGTGTTCATTTTCCAACAGTCAGGTAAGAATTGGACGTTTTAGGAATAATTATATTGGCTTGACAAACACAACGTTATCCAGACTGTATACATTTCTTTTTCCATATACAAGTTTTATTACACAACAGCTATAAACACATTTTGCCCACTTTAAAAATACATGAAATTGTTAACATCACTAATATACTACACTACGAAAATAATAAACACAAATTCAAAATTTTTATGCCCCCTATATCAATATCAAACAAACAACACCCATAATGCATATTACATATTAAATTGTGTATGACATTTAATACCATTGTATTTCTACCAAGATCTGGACAGTTACCTTCTTGATCGAACTAACTGTTGGAACAATAATATCCTTGGCGGATAGGTTCGAAAAAACGAACCATGATTTTTTAAAAATTTATAGAAAAAATAAAATTGAAAATGATGGAACCGTGAGGATATCCTCATTATTGCACGCTTACGAACATATGCAATCGCTGAGTGAATATATAATTGATTTTAAAAAATTATTGAAATATCTGTGAAGTTTCGCAAGGTTTAACAAAACAATAAAAAGAAACAAACATTTTTTCAGTATACAATCTTTTGTGACATTTTTCTGATTTTCTTGAAAATATTTTTCACAGTAGAACTGACTCAATATTTTTTCTTATATATATATATATATATATATATATATATATATATATATAGCCACGCTGGTGAGCTTCTGATACAAGGATATAGGCTTGTATGTAGAGAAGAAATTTTTAAAAACAGTTTCTACTCCTGCAATATATCCATTACTCTTCAGGATGAATTGAATTCTTTCGGTGACTGGCGTGTGTATATTCGAAAACGCGTTAAAATCTCCTTTCTCTTTGGCTTAGGAGTAGCGGTTCCGACTGACACCAAATCGGTCGAATTTCAATCCCGGCTAGTAGCAAGTGGATGTGTTTAGACACACTGATGAGCGGTGATAAAGCGGAACAGGCTTGTATGTGGATGGTGGATGACTAATATATATATATATATATATATATATATATATATATATATATATATATATATATATATTAGTCATCCACTATATATTGTTGGGGAGTCACCTCTATTTACACACACTATGGACTATTCCATGGTATACAAATAATCCTGCCTACAGAGAACGGGTTGTTGTTGTTAGAGCTGGTACTTGTCAGAGCAGTTGAACCGCCGCTCGTTGGTCAGCAAGAATATAGACTTATTATCGGGACTTACTTCTTTGTATATATTTGACTTCTACTAACAAGTATTCCTGAATCTATTAACTGTGTGCAGCTTGTATATCGTTTTTTTAATATAGTTACATTTGCCTCTCATATTTGTTTTGTGTTATTCTTATATTGTGTGGTTTTCTAAACAAGAATCCACAACAATTTGGCAACGAAGGATTCGTACAAGTTCACGCGGAGAAAAAATACATTTTCGCCCAAAAACAATTTGGCGACGAAGATTGAAACAAGTGCACACGAAAAAAAAAAGAACTTACGCATAACACCTAGGAAAAAAACTTAGCGTCGAGGACTTCGAAAATCACATAAGAGGAGTCGACAACATCAAATTGGCGAAACAGATTCGCGTACAAATCGCACAACAAATTAGCGACGATTTTCTTCTCCGCCCACTCGAATCACTTTAAGAAAGTGTGCTACAAATGTATTAGAACAAGTCGACCACAAACAAGTTGTTGACACTAACACCAAGAAAAAAATGGAAGATTTTCAAAAGGGATTACTCTAAATTATTAAGAGAACTGAAGAAAGACGATATCAATTAGAAATAAAACAGATGGAAATGCAAAAGACTAACGAAAGTAGACAAATTGAAATGCAAATGGCTAGCGAAGAAAGACAAACAGAATTGCAAAATAGACAAATAGAGATTCAAAACCAAATTGAAATAAGACAAATTGAAAAGCAAAAAGCAAATGAGGAAAGACAAACACAACTACAAGAAATGTTATTTAAATTAACAAGAAAATTTTTACAAGATGTGGTGTGGAAGGCGATTGAAATGTTTAAATACTCAGTTGAGGAATATAAAAGTTTCGGAGAGAAGTACAGGTGATATGAGGATATTTTTAATATCGACTGTAGTGAGAAAAAAAGTTTCTACTCAGGAAATTAGGCACAGACGAACACACCAAGTTCGTAGACTATATTCTCCCTAAAAAATGAATGATCTAACGTTCAATGTGTCAGTGACAGGCCTTACAGAGCTATTTAACCCAAAAATGTCGTTCTTCCATAAAAGGTGGGAATATCTTAATCCCAGAAAAGACGAAAATTAGGACTATTCTACTTTTACAGCTATCGTCAATAAACATCGTGTCGCAACTTACCCCAGACAATTTCAAGTGTCTCATATTTGTCCAAGGACTAGTCGCTGCTAAAGACAGCAAAATGAGGAAATGCATGATGACCAAACTGCAAAACGAGCCAGGTTTATCATTACAAAAATTTCATAATAATGAAAGTAATGGTTGAGAAAGGATATAATTTTGTCTTGGACCCTTCAAAATATCTGTAAGCTGCCTAGAGTGAACATATAATTGATTTAGAACAAATTATCAAAAGGTCTGCAGAGTTTAAATTGATTCAACAGAGAAATATAATAAACGAACAATTTTTCAGTAGATATTTCTCTCCTAGGTGACATTTTTCTGCTTTTCGATTAACCTTTATTTCAACAAAGAAATGAACACAATCTTCCTGTCTATGAATGTTTATTAATAATATCGTTATTAAAACATATATATAAAACATTTACCATTCTGAAAGCGTGGAAAGATGATACATTATTTTCAGCTTAAAAACTAACGGATTTTAAGTTTAACTGAAAACGACATATTGCTTAAAAGTAATATAATTTTTTATTATTATTATTTTTTATTTACTATATACATATTTTATGGTTACTATACTTATTTGAAGATATATATGTAGTAGTTATTATCTTTCAATTTTTACCACAGTTACCGGGGTTTTCGTATTAGTCTTTGTCCAGCTAACCTAAAGATCGTTTCTCTTATTTTGAATTTCTGTTTTTGATTACCTAAAGTTATATTTATCTATGTCGTATTTTCTACTTTCACTCAGTGTTTATTAATTAGTAATTAAGATGTTCTTACAGTCCAAAAGAAAATACACATTATTTTACTGTATGGCAAATAAAGACTTGGTGATCTCCACGTATTTTAGGCATAACTGCAGATTTATAATTTCATTTTTTGTTTCTACAATATTTTACTAAAACACACTTTTCGATATTTGTGTTTCTTTATGTCCAATTTTGTAATCTTTATTGCTTTATAGTCATGCTGTTTAATTAACTATTTATATCTATGTTAACACATTTATTCTGGAGGACCTCCTAAAAGACTTGTATAGCATATCTATACAGAAATATATCATACATGTTCCAAAGTTTATCACAGCCGGAGATAATAGTGGGAACAGACCCCCACTCCCTGTAAAATGTTTCCATAGCACGTGACTCAAATTATCCTTAAATGCTAAACCACGCTCCACGCTCTAGTATGGATGAAAGCGAAGATCTGGCGCCTTATAACTTTGGCTAGATAGAGCTCGACAGCCCAGGAGGCAGTATATCTAGGAAAATCCCTTATTTTAATCCTCTGCTGTATTTGTCATATCCAAACAATGAAAAGTCTTTGGAAGTAAACACAAACAGAAAACCTGGAGAGGAGCCCCGAAGGTGGTTGGCACTGACAACTTTCCAGCAACTGTTGCAACGTATCCGTCCGCAAATGGAATGCCAAGTATTACTTTAGATCTTGTTCGTACGGCCGAAAGTAGGTGGACAAGTTATGTAGTCTGGGTAGCGGAAGTTCTCTATATGCCCTTACCCATACCTGCGCCCCTTTTGTTGTGACTACAGTTTCACCACCAAATCACCGAATTCTGCACATAAACAGATATCTAACTTTCTCTCGTAGGAAAAGCTAATGCTTACAAATATCAACAGTAAAACCAACAGTGAAATTACCTATTTCTGTTTTAATTTCGGGACGAGAAATTATTATGCGGAATATTTTCCTTTAATTGCGTGTTGTTATGAAAATATTTCACCCTCTTTTAAGTTCCGGCTTCCATCAGGCGTTTGTCAGTCCGTATTGTTTTTACTGTTGTCGGCCCTCGCTCGCATCCGATCATAGAAATCATCATACTCTCTCCTTATTCTTTCCACTTTGGGGGCAGGGGTTGAGATGGCTGTTAATCAAACAATTTGACGATGCCATTCGTGTGAATATATTTATAGTTTACCACTATGCACGACGGAGAAGTCCCCATACCTGGCGAGAAACGAGCTCTCGCGTTTCAAACAGGATTGGAACCGCTGAGATATGGCAAATCTGGTTGCGTCAAGATGTCAGATGCTTGGACACTCAAGGTCAACCTTGGTTACGCTAGCCAAAATAACACTGCTTTTCTCAAGTAATTTCGCTCTTGAAATCGTGTGGCTCCTCACCTATTCAGCCGTTGAGATCTTTAGTCTTGTACCTCATCTACGAACTTACCTCCATAAGGAAAGACTATATATTTTATACCGGATGTTGGAGGGTACCATTCATTCTCAAACGTAGCAATTCGAATTATTATTGCTTTAATGATAGTTTGGAAATGAGCTTTTTAAAAATAGATGGGTATATAGTTCTCGTTTTGATGACCATGTTAGTTATCTCATCTAGTTTAGGTTTTATATTGAAGAGGTAAAAATCAGAAAGTACAACATTGTAAAAATAACAACTAAAATGAAGCCGTACGTAGTTTCAATTTTTATTTGCAATTTTTTAATTCTGGTTGAGAATGTTAAGTATTATAAATATTCAAATGTCAGTTAATCTTAACAGAAATGCAGGATGGTAGCTACACACAATAGGTACATTTAACAATCGAATATTTTTATACCTTTAGTTTCCATTCTCGATTGTCGAAGAATTTGGGAAAGATTTATAATGCTGTTTAATTTTACTCGTCGCAGAAATGTTCATTTGCTTTCCATCAGCTTAGCTAATGCTCACATCCAAATAACTGACTACTTGTGATTCCTCGGGCTAACCTTTTCCGCTGACATGAATTAGAATCATTATAGGGAAACAACTGCTATATCTACTGCTATGAAAGTTGTTTAACTGTCTCTTTCAAAAGAATCTTTTTTGTCAGAATGTATTTTACACATTTATAAGCCTATATACGTCAATGCATTGAATATGGTGCTCCTGACACACACACACACACACACACACACACACACACACACACACACACACACACACATATATATATATATATATATATTCAGGTTCTTGATAAAATTAAAACAAATATATGCAGTATTATTGGTCCTGAACTGGCATCTCAGCTTCAGTCATTTTACCACCTCGTACCGTAGATTAGAAGCAAGGACTCATCACTTTACAGAGGAAATTTATAGATGTAGCTGCAAGCGGAAAGATTTATTAACAAATTTACAAGGGCGTTCATTTTCATATTCTCAATCTTCAAAATAACCTACATTTAGTAAATCTCCGGACACTTCGACGTGGTGTAATAGTTAGCAAGCCTATCGTGATAGATAAGTTAAGACAGGGTTGTGAATTCGATCTACACTGGGTGTTCCATAATATCGGCCTAAACCAACTTAAGTCACTGGTGCCTCCTCAACAGGTGTTTAATCGTCCAACTAGATTGGCAACTGGGCCCCACCCATTCACAGTTAGATTAGCCAAATGCAGATGACAATCCTACTCCTGCAGCTTCTTCTCTCGCACTTCCCGCCTTGCTCGGTGTGATACGATTAAAAAGAAATATCTAAGCTACGCTTAATAAGTCACAATATTTAAATGAATATCTCAGATTCCCTGAGATTCTACAGAATGCTCAGACATATTTGCTAACTAAATTAGTAATTTTCAAACTCAGCTGTCTGTCTTACTGGGCTAATTACGCTTCCTTCATTTCTTAAGTGACATTTTTATAAGTAGATATTCTATGAAAGGCATGAGACCTTGTCAACGCTCTAAATGACATACATTCTTATTTTTCATTTATTCCCTATTTATTAATTGCCATACATGATAGACTCTTGGGCGATCATGTCTCGAGGGACACAGGACTAACTAGGGAGAATATTTTCCGCGGTAGGTTGCCGATAATTTATGCGGTAGACCAGTTGCCAACCAGACTATAGGAACTATAGAATATAGAAACCGATTTTTCCTGCTATTTAACCCATAGATGGTGATAGAACTGACAGATTGATACCTAACCCAAAGGAATTTGCGCGTAAGTGAATGCAACAAATTCAACTGAAATATACGGCTCTTCAATGTCTTGTGCCGTGTCGATATCCACTACACGCACACCTTTTCTATTGCACACACGATATTATATATATATATATATATATATATATATATATATATATATATATATACATTTGTTAGCACCAGTAAAGTGTAGAATTTAATCATGCAAAGTTTTCCCACACGTTCTTTTGCGAGGCATCGTTCGAGCAAAATCTTTAAAAAAATGTAAGATACTGTTACACAGGGGAAAATAACGAGCAAAGAAAAAATGAATTCAAAACTTTTCGTTTCTGCTGGTGTTGATAAGAAAATCGTAAGTGCTTTGATGATGATGGTAAGGCTGATATCGGTACAACTAAGCACACAGTTTTTGCTGTACCAGTTGGCATAGGTAAAGTTGAACTGTTAATTGAGAAAACGTTAGATTTCGACAGATATTTGAAGAGAAATTTTGAGCCGCTTATAGAAGCGTTATAATGATATAAGAATATATACGAGCATGTGAGCTTAGTGCATTTAACATAGGAAAGAAAATATTAAGGTATTTGTAGATGAAATAAAAGAAATTTTGGAAGAGATTCATCTTGATTTAGAAAACGAAGTTGAAATGGAATTACTAGAAATAGAATGAGAAGGAAAGAACCACGTAAGGAAATTATCAATTCTCTTAATAGAAAGTAAATACAAATAAGTAGCAAGCGGTGGAAGTTTTATTTATAAAGACAATATAATTGTGGTGCAGTGGTTATCAGCTCGGAACGAGAAATCAGAGAGCCGAGTTCGAATTCCAGTTGAAATAATTGCATACCCTCACGCGCAAATACCCTTGAGAAAGGTATTAATCCGTCTCTTCCCTCCAGTTACGGGTTAAATAACATGACAGATTGGGTTCTATAGCCTTGGTAAGCAACCGGTCTACCGCAGAAAATAATGGCACCCTACTGTGGAAAATCTTCTGCCCAGTCAGTCATGTCTCTTTTGAGACATGATCGCCCAAGCGTCTATCACATATGGCACTTAACTGACTGAATGATCGCCAGATAAATAGGTTATTTAACATTTCAAGAAGAGCAGACTGAGTTGAATGGGAGATCTGAAGAAACCAATACGATAAAATGAGTTTGAAATAAAATAGTGATAGAAAATTGAAATAAGATTAGAACCTAATCTGTGGTGCCAAAATTTAAAGTAAAGCTTCATAGAATCATAAAGACACTGCTGTACCCCGCGAAGTGATCCGTTTTTTACGACCTATCAACCTTCTGCATGTTATATAAGCCAAGAAAATATTTTTAGATTTTAAGATTTTTTTTCAAGTAATAATGATTCAGTGATACAAATCCGATTAAGTAACTCGAAGTATGAAATATATGAATTCATACCCTTCCGAATATACTTACGCGTAAGTTAATATAATGGACCAAACGGGAATTGAAACCCGGCTCAGTGCCTTCATCCATTACACCATCCCTACATCTAAGCTTAACTCATCTGGTGTTCCCAAACGATCACTTATCTAGCAGTTGATCAAGCTGATGTTGCTTAACTTCGATGATCGTACAGGAACCGGTGTTTACACGTGATGCGGCCGTAAACCTTCCAGTGAAACAAACTAACTCGACGGGGGAATAGATTTCATAATTGGGCGGAAGAAACTTGAAACGATATTCAGACAAAACCTTTTCTTAGCTGCCTGAGAATCTTTGATGTTTTGATGGGCAGCATCTTTCAGGCGAATAAATCTCAGCAACATATCTCAGAATTTCTACTTTGGGAAAATCTTCTGCCCAGTCAAATATTTCTCTTTTGAGAGATGATCTCTAAAACATATATCATGTATAGCACTAAATTGATTAACTGAATATATCTAAGAACTGTTCGATATTTATAATAGTGAGCGAATATGTGGCCACAGAATTTGTTAAAAACTAATAGAACCATTTTTTTCATTTCATGGCAGACTGTGCCGGATAACAATATGGAAATATCTCATTGCAATAAGCCAGTATTTTATGACATTTAAAAATGGGTATAAATGATTCTGAAGCTGTACAGCTTATATTCTATAAGTAATTATGTATTTACTATGATCATAGGATCCCAACATTACAATATCCCCTGCTTTTACGGTGCTGTTTTGACAAGAAGTGTATAAGTAAAACATAAACTCTAACTTCAGAACAAAATAACTGTAACGCTCACTGATCAGACACGGTTCTAGTCATCACGGGTTCAGACAGCGGCGTCTTCAGCCAAGGTCTGGAGCCGTAACAAGGGGTGTAAGCAGGCGCACCCTGGTAGGTATACTTCTCTCAAATTTCAGGTATACAAACTAAATTGTCCTGTTAGATGTGCGTTTATTACAAGCACTTAATTCAGGTAAGATTTGATTTCCTGTTTCTTATCTGGTGCAGCAATCGATTCTATTCATACGCCACTGGTTACAAAGATTAGGGATTAATGGTTTAGAGATTTCATGTTTAGAAGTAGAATTAATAGCTTCTATCAAATTTCCCTGGTACACTGTTCCACAGTAGATGTCGACATGCTAAATATACCCCAATCATAGAAATGGAATACACTATGCGTCACGCTCACAAAATCATATCTCCATCGTAGGGCAATATAATAATAACCTTATTCACAATGACCCAGCAGATGTGAAAGTGAAACAAAAAGTATGGTTATATCGATAGTATCAAGGATGCATTTTTGTTACAGTCGTGCTTTAAATGTTAACATGTGTGGAGAAATGTATGTATGTTTCGAAGTGTAAAATATTCTAATGTTAGAATTAAAGAAAGCCACTTGTTCATTTACATGTATTACGATGTCAGAATAGTGAAGGATAAATCAAAAATGAAATTAGAAAATGCAAAATAAGTCGAAAGATACATTAATGGAAAATATCATAGCAGATAGGTTCTTAGAAGAAATAGAAAAGAATATGGAATTCAAATAAACACTGAGAATGGATAATGAAAATAGAATATAAAATCAATAATAATAATAATAATAATACAAGATTAAAAAGGAAGGATGACCGAAAATGATAACAAACGCCCTGCACAAGAAAAAAATCAAGCTTTAAAAAATCCCGAAAGTACAAACTGAACTGAAAAATATAAAAAAAGAAAGAAACAAACAAACTTGTAGAGAAAAAAAACTGTTTAGTTAACAAGTATTTTACATTTTGACTATAAAGTGGACAGTTATTATATATACGTTGTGGTGTAATGGATATCTTTTATTTATTTATTTATTTTAATAGTGTCGCCCTAAGCAAGGCATTTTGCTGCCACTGTTGTGCAGGGGGTTACATAGGAGGAAAATTATGAGAAAGAGTGACAGGTTATAGGGGGTGTCAGGAAGAGAGTAGGAGAGGGAAGAGAGTCCTAATGAGAGTAGGGTGGAAGAGGAGGAATGTTATGAGGAGTGAGAGGTTGCAGGGGTGTTAGGAAGAGAGTAGGAGAGGGAAGAGAGTACTAATGATAGTGGGGTGGATGTAGAAAAACATGAGAGAAAGGATGTAAGTTAGTGTGACAGGTGATGACTATTGATTTTACATTTAAATTCTTGGAGATTGTAACTGTCAGGAAAGCAAGTATGCGGAAGAGAATGCCACATGCGGAAAGTTCGAGAAAAGAAGCTGATGGAGTAGACTGATCGGAATAAGAAATCGAAAGGGCTGAAATCGAATTCCAGTTGAATTATTAGCATTCCCTTTTCCACATATTCCATTGGAAATGTAGTTAATCTATCTATTCCTCCTCCATCTATAGGTTAAATAGCAGAACATATTTCGTTTTATAGAATTGGTTAGCAAACAGTCTACTGCAGAATGTAATGGCAACCTATTGCAAGAAAATTTTAATATATCAATTCGATAATCGAGAGAGATGTATTTTTATAACCTGCAAACCAATGTTGATGATCGCCTTTAAACATAACGACGATACAACGTGTGTACAAATATATATATATATATATATATATATATATATATATATATATATATATATATTAAATTTAGGAAGTTAATCCGATTACACTACCATACAAGAAATTAGTATACTTAGTTTATTCTCAGCAATTTGACGAATGTGTGTAAAAGTGTAGTCAGAAGAAACATGCACATATTAGCGAGAGACGGTTGAAGTTGTCCTTTCTTGAATTCTCTTTCCATCAAAAGCTTGTCTGCTCTATCGTGAACTTCTTAACGAAGTTCACGGCTCTGTCCCCTGTTTGTCTCGACCCGACAAAATACAGTCTTATATATAAATTCACGTTTTGTCGAGCTTCACCAATTACGTCATTTTCGGGCAGGCCTAATCTCCAATTGTTGTCTTTGGCGAGTTGCATTTTGATGTAATCACATTTTCGGATATTCAACTGTTCAATTTTTTTCAATTTTGACACGCTGACGGAAATGCCTGTTTATTTCATTGTTTCCTAAACCAAAAATATATTTGTCTGTGCATTGTTTTATAATCCGAAAAAGAATTATGTAAATTATATTTGCTTCTGACCGAATAATTTAATTAAATTATTTAAATTGTTTATATTTCGTGACCTTGAAAACCGGCATTGTTTCAACCATAAACTGTTTATTTGTTTTTGTTTTCTTTTTTTCTTTTCTTTGGCATTTCAGCATCAACTAAAAAACAAAATCACGTCTTCTTTTCCACTTCGACAGGAATAAATTTTTTCAAGTTCAATTATATTATTAATATATAACAAGGTTAAGTGTCCAGTCAGTCATGTCTCTTTCGAGACATGATTTTGCCTAGGCGTGTATCACGTATGGCACTAAAATGAGAGAAATGTGATAAAAACACGTAATTATGATAGGTGGAAAAGCTTGTCATCTAATCTTTTTCTCTTTCTGATTATAATCCTTGAGGTATTCGCTTGAATATTTTTCGAAAGTCCACAATAGTATTTTCATTAATTAATACCACAATTTTTCCATTTAAAAACTTATAATCATACATGTATATATATGATTATTTAATAATATTGCTAATATTAAAAATGAACTTAATGCATATTTCTAAGGTCATAAATAGACTGAAAAAGGTAAAATATGGATTGTTAGCATTAAAAGTAGATAATACTATTTTTATGACGCTGGGAATGATGATAATAATACACGCTTTGAAATATTTCCCTGAATTTCCAGAATGTAAATTTACAATATAATAAAAAAAAAAATGACGGACAAAAAGATCGTTACTTTCACAAAATTTTATTTAAATTTTAATGACGTAATAAGTAATAAGCGTCAAGCAGTCGGAAAAATACACGATTAAAACCGTAAAATAAATGATACACAGAAAGTGGCACTCATTAAGATACAATAAGAAATGCAGACGAATTATAACAGGAAGGTATACCCTAACATATAAAGGACTGAATGTTTCAAATAGACAGATTTGTTGAAATTAAAGAGATACTTTGACTGTTTCTATATTTTCATTCACCAAACGCGCTGTCTTAGAAGGAGCGCAGTTTAAATTAACGGGGGAGAGAAAATTTTGTGAATATTTAATATTTTAATAGGGATTGTACTAATGATTTGGTGGGCAGATTTTTCTCCTTTACCATCTTTCTTTCTTCTTTTGTTTACTTTCTTATTCTAAGCTCTCCTTATTTTTTTCACGCTCACTGACATACTTGTTATTTTTTTTCCTCTGCCTTTTGATCATTATCTACGTACACTCTTTTTATCGTCCCGTCCATGTTTTTAATCGTTTCACCCCAAGCATAGCGGTACAGCCATTGATGCGCATGGGGCTACAAAAGAGTAAAAGTTTAGACAGAGTGGCGTGAAGAGAAAGACGCACCAGTTACGAGCCAGAAAGAGGGCAAGAGAAGGATGGGAACACAGTGCCTTAAGTTCGTCGGAGCAGAAGCCATGGTAATATTTGTATAGGTACCTCCACAAAATCGCTGAAAAAACAGCATAGTCAGAAGGGAAAAGGTCCCAAACTAAATAAAACAAAGTTCTATGGGCAAAAAGTTTATATTAGCATTAAGAGGATAGAACAAAGCGTTTTTTAAATATTTTTAAATTTTTTAAAATTATTTCTAACACGTTCGAAATTGTTGTAGAAAGCTTTTTTTTATTACGTAAGTGCGATATCCAAATTGCCGCTATTTTATTAAGTAAACAAACGGAATTATTACGTAATGCACGTTTTTTGGTCGTGAAAGACACATTAATTTGAAAATTATTGCATAATAATGGTTTTTTGACTTATTCAAAAATCTTCTTCCAATTAAGAGGCATTAAAATAATGGTTGGATTTTGATGAAAACTTCAGGACTTATTTATACTTGAATGAAATCAATTTTGATTGCATAATTTTTAGAAAATATTGGTAAAAATATTTTTTTAAGTATGTCACACCCCCACCAATTAAATTCCAGAAATGTGTAACAATTTGACCGCGAGCCACTCTAAAACTATAAAAAGTTCAGGAGTCATTAGGGAATGCTGATTCACTGCTTTTTTTTCTTCAATAATCCCCGTCTTTCTAAAAAGTAGGTCCGAATTGCGAAAAATGCAATAACTATGCCAATTTTTATGTGGATAAACTTCTGATTGCTTTTATGAACAATATAAATTAAGCATATCATAGTCTGAAAAGAATTAAAAAATTCAATGACTAATTAATTTTACAATAGTTATGTTCATTTTTTTCTTTTTTTAATTAGATATAAAAATTATATATAAAAAGTTTAAAAATTATTGTTAAATTTCTTCCTCTAACGGGCCAGGTGTAGAAAAATTAGTAGAGGTACCTACCTAAATTTAAATTGAAATTTTAAAAATAAATACGTTATATTCAAGCTTTAAAATTAGTCATTGAATTTTTTTTATTTATATTAGTTTTAGAGTGGCCCGCGGTCAAATTGTTACACATTTCTGGAATTTAATTTGTGGTGGGGGGGGGGGTAACATACTTAAAAAAATATATTTTTACCAATATTTTCTAAAAATTATGCAATCAAAATTGATTTCATTCAATTATAAATAAGTCCTGAAGTTTTCATCAAAATCCAACCATTATTTGATTTATGAAATAATTTCCAAATTAATGTCTTTCACGGCCAAAAAGTGCATTACGTAATAATTACGTTTGTTTACTTAATAAAATAGCAGCAATTTGGATATCGCACTTACGTAATAAAAAAAATTTTCTACAACAATTTTGAACGTGTTAGAAATAATTAAAATGTTTTTAAAAATATTTTAAAAAACGCTTTGTTTTATCCTATTAATGGTAATATAAACTTTTTGCCCATAGAACTTTGTTTTATTTAGTTTGAGACCTTTTCCCTTCTGACTATGCTGTTTTTTCAACGATTTTTTGGAGGTACCTAAATTTCGGTGTAGAAAAATTAGTGGAGGTACCTATATTTGTAGAAGAGACAAAGAGAAGCCACATCCCGCCGGTGAGAAAGTGGCTGCCAAGTCACAGATTCTCATTTTGAGCCTATCGAGAACACTGAGATGAAAAGCAGGATCGTCTAACCATATATGACAGCAGTATTCTACGCACAGACGCATGGTTGATTTGTATATGTGCAAGATGGATTCAGACGAAAAAAACTTCGTGGCCTGACACAGCGATGCAACCTTCCTAGCAATGGATTTAGCTATTGACTAAATGTAATGATTCCACTAGAGTAAGGCCGTAGAGGCGCAGTAAATTTCTTCCAAGGAGATTCGCTTAGTCCCTGCTTATGGGCGTGACAGGAGATGTTGTCTGTGATGGATGACATATAACAGTTTTGTTTTCGAAGCATTGAAATTTACAAGTCATCTCTTACCACAGTCCCCACCCCTGAGTGCAGACCCCTTCAAAATCAGCAGCGAAGTTATGCTTGTCCGGATTTCTTACTGATGCTGGAGTAAATTTTGGTGTCATCTGCGTAGAAGCCTACTTGGTATTTGATTACGTCTTGGAGATCTCTAATTCTCTTTTATTTGCATCTTACATTATATTTTTTATCTATTTTAATATTCTAATTTCTTCTTTTCTGTTTATATTCTTCTAGAATTCTTGTACACTCTGAAAGTTTATCTTTAAAAACGATTGTTTTACATTTATTTGTACACTTCCTATGGATAATTATATTTTAGTATATTCTAATGTAGGCATTTTGTTGCAGTTATTAATAGAAATTATTTGAACAAGAACATAGGAATTTATTCATTAGTTTCTTTTCTTAAACATTTTAACAAAAATTAGTACAAACAGTGTTCAGATGATTGCATATATATTATTATCTTGGAAGAATAAATAATAAAAGAGATTGTATGTAACTAAATGAAATGAATTGCGAGAATCTTTGAACACGTTATGAAATAAAATATTTAAAAACTATTTTCCTTACATTTTACATGTTATCTTTCGTTTCTTTATTGAAGAAATAGTCAAGTTGTAGTAGACCTACTAAGAAACGAGTGTTTCTTTTGTTTTTTGTTATGACACCAAAACAAACCATTGTAATTTATATAGTAAATTATTATAGAGAGGTTGTTATGTCCGTGGATTCCATTTCACTTTGTAATTTTCTAATTGCTTGTCTGATTATTTATCCTGTATTTTTCTCTTTACATCGTTGTGGTTATTACGCCAGTCGAATTTCAGGTTATCATTTAAATGTATATGATGTCTTTATTTATAATGATGCAATCTACTAGACCATGATTGTTAGGTCAAGATGAGCTTTATAGTTTTGCATCTCGACTTCATTAATTTAATCGTATTAGTAGTAAATTGAAGGATAATTTAAATCGTATTACTATTCAAATCGTTTCATAACAGCAACTTCTCGGCAGGGTTAGGGTTAATAGTTTGTTTTTGTGGTTTCTTTTTGCACTTCATGCTTATTGACTTATCTTCTGATTAGTCTGTCAATTTTCCAAAAATTAAAAGCCAACTTTCTTCTTGAATACCTGAATCCTGTTCTTTTATTTTTCCTTTCGTTTCCATATCATTTTCTCAGTAATCTAAATAAGAATAGCGTATTAGTAGGTTTATTGCCTTTCAAGGTATTTACAGACACACACACACACAAACACATACACACACATATATATAGGAAAGAATATTAATAAAAAGTTTTGAATTTAAAAATGTACTTTTTTTGAACAGTATTTGTTTATTTTTATTATATTTTATATTTCAGACCGCCCTCGGTCCTTCATCAGAAACAAGTGATTTTTAAATTAATTCAAATTTAAAAATCACTTGTTTCAGATGAAGGATCGAGGGCGGTCTGAAATATAAAATATAATAAAAATAAACAAATACTGTTCAAAAAATGTACATTTTTAAATTCAAAACTTTTTATTAATATTCTTTCCTATACATATTAAGACAGTATACGTTGATGATCATCACTATATATATATATATATATATATATATATATATATATATATATATAATATATATAGGATTCCTGAGAGACAAGTTATTATCATTAAGTTATTTATCTAATTTTTCATCTATTCGTATAATTTGTTTCCTTTCGGAATTCAGATATTATAAGAATAATTCAAAGCCTTTGGACTTTCAAGCGCTTTCGGCTATACTTTAGCCACTATCATGAATTAGTTTTGTTTTACTTATGAGTAAACATCTGGATATCCCCGTTGATTATACATACAGTAGCATCATACACATGCAAAAGAAGATAAAAAATAATGGGGGCATTTCTAATAAAAAAGAGAAATTCTACACTTAATGACATCAATTATGAACACGATAACAATGCGCTTACAGTATTCGTTACTTAGCATACACAAGACTATATTCATAAACTTTCCATTTGATGATGGCTAAAAGTATAGCCAAAGTACTAAAGCTTTGGACAATTCTTATATAATTTGAGTTCCGAAAAGAAAAAAATATACGCACATCAAAATGTGTATATATATATATATATATATATATATATATATATATATATGATGGAAAATACAGTAAAATACAGATGTCATAAAAAATAAAAACAACAATGACACTCCCTGTCTCTGATCTATTGCAATTATTTTGATACCTCTTAAGTGGAAGAAGATTCTTGAATAAGTCAAAGAATATTTGGATAAGTACTACACACCAAAAATACAATAGCTGTAAATCCAAATCATTAAAAGATTTAGTTAATTTTAATAATTTATGGAAATAATTAATCTTTGTTTGATGAAGTACACGAGAGTTGAAACACGTTTAGCAAATCATGAAAAATCATTCATATATATATATATATATATTTTTTTAAGAAATCCTATTCATAACCAAAACGTTTGCGTTTTTATTTTGTTTAAAACATACACATTACTTTTTTGGAACATGTTAAATCCACTGCCAGGAAGGTTGGGTCACTATGTCGGGCCATGAAGTTTTTTTTTCCCTGCTGAATCCATCTGGCACAGATAAAAATCAAGCATCCGTCTGTGCATAGAATACTACTGTCATATCATGTCAGGCGCCTATACTGTTCGTCTCAGTGTTCTCGGCAGGCTCCAAAAGAGAATCTGTAATGTGAGAGGTCTCGACTTGGCAGCTCGACTACAGCAACTTTCTCACCGGCGAGATGTAGCTTCCCTTTGTGTCTTCTACAAATATTTTCATGGATTCTGCTCCGAAGAACTTCAGTCACTCTTGCCTCCAGAACAAGAATTTACCCGTATAACCAGACTGGCAACAAGGTCCCACCCATATTTACAGTTAGATCAATAATATGCTGGCAACAATTCTACTCCAACTGCTTCTTTTCTCGCGCTTCATGCCTGTGGAATTCCCTTCCGTATACATGTTTTCCTGACAGCTACAACCTCCAGAAATGTCATTTCCAATCTTTTTTTCACTTGACCCCAGTCCTTTCTACATCACTACATTTTGTTATCAACCGTCAGCGCAACTGTGTTCCCATCCTCTTCTTGCCCTTTATCTGACACTCCCTGTAACAAGTTCGTCTTTCTCTTCACTCTGTTCCTGCATAAACGTTTACTCTTATGTAGCCCCCACCGCATTAGTGGCAATACCGCCCTGCTTGAGGGAAACGATTAAAAAAATCTAGAAGATTTCCATTTAATGTATATATATATATATATATATATATATATATATATATATATATATATAAAAACATGTTTATAAACAGAAATTTGTCTGTGTGTGTGTCTCTGTGTGTGTGTGTGTGTCTGTTACCTATAGACTCGGAAACGGCTGAACCGATTTTCTTGAAAATTTACACAGTTGTACTATAAGCGTCTGCAAGTGTTCTTAGCTAGGTTTTGTGTGAGGTACACCCGAAAAATATCAAAAATCGATTATCGAAAAAATCGGGTTATAGAAGGAGTGGTCCGATTTTAATCAAATTTCATACACTCATAGACAAAGACATAAGAAACGATACTCAGAAGTTTCAAGGTTGCAGTTCTTACAATAGTGCAGAAAATTTGATATCGATAACAGAAAATCAAAATTTGACTTACATCCATTCATTTTTCTTTCAGGCTACGGTTTGGCTTTAACTGGAAACAACTTTTGCCTTTTAGTCCTTCGTGCCAACGTCCAAAGAGTCTGATCTCCAGGACCACGGATTAGTCTCAAAGCTTTCATTACACCCGAGCAACGCCGGGCTATACTGCTAGTATATATATATATATATATATATATATATATATATATATATCCACACACACCCACATATATATATATATATATATATATATATATATATTGACTTTCCTTTCTAATCTTTTAACGTATATATTTAATAATAAAAATATGTATGTTATGTTATTAATATATATAACATATACCTCTGACGCATTAACATTAATTGGGTATAACAAATGCTTTAAATTTATCAGATCATTAAATGCCAAGTCACATGACACATTATAAACTAATGGGCTGTTATTAATCGAAAATGTTGTTTTAAATTTTATTTTTAGGAAATACAGATAATTGATGAGATGCGCTATTTATTTATTCACAATATATTTATTTATTTTTATTTACCGGCCTGAGATTATCAAAGCAAAATCTTTTGAGAAGGGCGTAAATTTGACGTCTCGAACACTCACGTCTGTAGACGAAAATGAATATACTTTTAAGAAATAGATGTGTTGTCTACGCAAATCCGAGTATCTATAAAATACTGTTTAAACTAACTGTATATATATATATATATATATATATATATATATATATATATATAATCTCATCATATCATTAAAACGTTTATAACCTCTAAATTTTTTTGACGGGTATGTCTTAGTACCCATTTCATCAATTGGGTATAACAAATGCTTTAAATTTATCAGATCATTAAATGCCAAGTCGCATGACACAGACAATTATTTTCACGGATATTAGAAAGTTAATGTCATAAACTTTAGTAAAGTGAGGAGTAAGCTATTCATCAGTCAAGCCTAGCGATTGTCCGGGTATGTCCACACAAATTCAACGTACTGACCTAAACATTCATCCACACACACACACACACACACACACACACACACACACACATATATATATATATATATATATATACATATATATATATATATATATATTAAAAAATTAAAGATTGTTTTAACATTATGTACCTTAATCAGATAAAATAGTTTTCCTTAAAATTCAATTAATTACAATGATTTTTTATATTCATAACTTATATTCCATCATAATTTGAAAAAGTAAAAATCATTTTACTAAAATAAATGAGTCACAAAACACTTCATTGTAGTTCTGAATACAATATACTTAATTATACTGTAATTATGCAATCTTAATTATAGCGTAAACATTCCATCCCCTTTACTCATGAGATAGTAGTAAACAAAAAATGTTCAATAAAAATGCTAAAATCCAACCTGTTGCTAAAAACTATTGTCTACCCATTAGAAATATCTATGGCATCACTATGTATCTTATCCAGACAAAATTAAATTGTGACATGTCTAGACACTCGGCCATCTTGCTTCCCTTCAGCACCCAAATAGTAAAACTCCATGGATACATAATTCTTATTTTTGATTGAACAATATTCACACACCTAAAGCATTTTCTCCAACTACAATCCCTAATTTTCTAAATAACCATGAACTTTTTACATATTACCTGAAAAAGGACACTACTGTTCTGAAACATTAACATTTTGTGTATTCACATAATGATTTTATAAAACATTGAAATAACAATATATATATATATATATATATATATATATATATATATATATATATATATACCCTACACACTAGCATTTGAATATATCCACACACACCCACATATATAAAAACAGAAACAGACACAAATACACAACTTATATACACATGTGTACAAATATAACAACAAACCTTATATATATATATAATCGTCCGCATACAGATCTGTTTCGCTGTATCACAACTCATCAGTACGGTAAGACAGCCAATTTCCTTTTATCTAGGATTCAAACCCGACCAAATTAGCGTCAGTCGACGATTCTACCCCTGATCTACGGGCGCTCAGTAGAAGGAGGCATACTTTTTAGCGTGTATATTATTATTATACACGCCCAATAGGGGAGAATGTTCTAATGTATTGCTGAATGAACGGTGAATAGAGATAGAGTAGCTACTGATTTTCAAAGTCTACCATTCTTCCAGACTGCTCAATCAGGGTGTGAGAGCCTAAATATATATATATATATATATATATATATATATATATTGTATCATGATCTTCTTTTATTCAACATAGCAAGAATGCCTAAATGATTTCTATCTTAATTATCGTTGTTTAGTTGAAACTGAGTTTATTATATTTATTGTAGAGATTTCTATTCTGCTCATTTAACACCTCACTGCTTGCTAACCTAATTTCTACTGTTAATTTGTGTCTATTGTGCATCACTAAATTTATCATTTTCCTCTTTATGTTTTCTACGGGACTTCTCGTCTTCACCAGCTGTAATTTGATTACCGCTACTTATTAAAGAACAGATAATCTTCTCTAATCTCCTGTAATTTCTAATGCAATTTTACTAGCCACAAATCATTCCTCTCCTTGTTAGCATCAAGTTTAGCCGAAACTATGTTTTATGAAAATGTTATTAGATAAAAAATAGTTTACTGTTATGGAAACTACCTTTTTGTACCATAATGAACTCTTCTGATGATTATAAATACCGGGAGACTATGTCTCAAGTTGAATGAGGAGTTGAGTTGGTTCTTTCTACACTTGGCAGTCAGCATGACGTGTAACGCTCTTTATTTGTCTATCGTTTATATATATATATATATATATATATATATCTGTTCTACTAATATTCGAGTTGTGTTTTTTCCGGGCCTATGCTGTGTCCACAACACTTAATTTCATGTCAATTATAAATAATCATCATACAAGTATTATTATTCCCTTCTTCTTCTTTACATGCCGTGTTCATTCAGGAAAATGGTTCTCCACAATTCCCATGCATTTGTAGCACATAAATCTTTTGTCTTTTTGTTATCGCAAACTCTGTTCCGCCATTTATTTAGTCAAATTACCTATGTATGACATGTGTTGTTTTCCTCTCATCTATTTCGTGAGTATCAGATTTTCCAGGACCTTTTCTTCATTATGAATCCTATATATTTCAACTGTCTTTCATGATTTGAAGTATAATTTTCCTTTTAGTTTTCAAATTCTATAGAACTTCGTCGATGCTCACATATTCAGTCGATTATATCCTCAGCAGCCGTAACTAGCACCACATATCTCTTGTCTAAGTTTTCTTTTTAATCTTTGGGTAAATTGTCCAGATTTCATTGCCATTTTTCTTTTTAATCTTTGGGTAAATTGTCCAGATTTCATTGCCATTCTTCTTGTTAATCTTTGGGTAAATTGTCCAGATTTCATTGCCATTCTTCTTGTTAATCTTTGGGTAAATTGTCCAGATTTCATTGCCATTTTTCTTTTTAATCTTTGGGTAAATTGTCCAGATTTCATTGCCATTTTTCTTTTTAATATTTGGGTAAATTGTCCAGATTCATTGCCATTTTTCTTTTTAATCTTTGGGTAAATTGTCCAGATTTCATTGCCATTTTTCTTTTTAATCTTTGGGTAAATTGTCCAGATTTCATTGCCATTTTTCTTTTTAATATTTGGGTAAATTGTCCAGATTCATTGCCATTTTTCTTTTTAATCTTTGGGTAAATTGTCCAGATTTCATTGCCATTCTTCTTGTTAATCTTTGGGTAAATTGTCCAGATTTCATTGCCATTCTTCTCGTTAATCTTTGGGTAAATTGTCCAGATTTCATTGCCATTTTTCTTTTTAATCTTTGGGTAAATTGTCCAGATTTCATTGCCATTTTTCTTTTTAATATTTGGGTAAATTGTCCAGATTCATTGCCATTTTTCTTTTTAATCTTTGGGTAAATTGTCCAGATTTCATTGCCATTTTTCTTTTTAATCTTTGGGTAAATTGTCCAGATTTCATTGCCATATATGAACACAAATATGAAAAAATCATTAACTTTTTTTAACAGAGTGCTCCTGTTTAGTTAACTTCTTCTTCTATGTGCCCTGTTCTTTCATGACGTAGGTGATCATGGCTTTCCACGTCTCCCTATCCCTAATGGCTCTTAACAAGCTGTCTCTTGTTACTCCACGCAACTCCCGTTTCGTCATCCACCTGCTCAGGCCCTTCAAACATGGTATCCGCTGCCTTCCTCGGTCTCTTTATCCTTTTATCAGGCCTGATAGTATCAGGTTCCCCAAGCCGTCCTTCCTCATTGCTTGTCCCAGGATCTTTAGTTGTCTCTTCCTTATGCTCACTATCAGTTTTCTTTAGAAAGGCCATTCTTTCCAAACCTCATCATTGCTCACAACTTCGGTCCATGATATCCGCAGCATTCTTCTGTAAAACCACATTTCCGTCGCTTTAAGTTTTTTCCTCATCTTCGATGATATTGTCCAGCATTCACTGCTGTATTGAAGAACCGACATCACATAGCAATCTAGCACTCCCTTCTTTGTTTCTAGTGAAATTTTCTTGTGTCTTAGTGTTTTACTCAGCTTCTGGAACGCGTCATTCGCCATGCCATTTCGACTTCGGTTCTCTGTGTCACACTATCCTGTTATAATACGTCCTAGGTATTTATCTTTTTGTACTTGCTTGATTCTAGTATCACCCATCTGTATTTGTCATTTTGGGCCTGACTCATCCAGGGCCTGGAACAAGTACTTCGTAATGGGCGTTAGCTGTGGATCTGGCAAAGCCGAAGCCATACAGCCTATCAGAGAAGAGTTTATGGGCAGTAGGTTGCTGCACTAATTCAGCATTAATAATGGCCTCGAACACCTTCCCGAAAACTGGAAGAAGGCTGATAGGGCGATAGTGGGATGGGTCCGAGGGTTCACCAGAGTTCTTAAATGCAGGAACGAAAGAAGAGGACTTCCAGCATGCAGCAAAACAGGATAGTTGGCAATTCTTCGAATGAGCTCTTTGCCAGGGTACCTAGACTTTATGAATTTAAGCAAAGTACTACACTGGTAACGTAGTATCATAAATGTAGTGTTGAGATGGCAAGATTCTGAGAGAATTAGAATTCTTAATGAGATTCCTTATTGGCGTGTATAATCTTAAAAATATAAGATATACAGATAAAACCGAGTTGATAGCAGACATGGAAAGAAAACTACTAAATCATTCACAGAAGCTCATGTGGGATATTCTACATATAGCTTTCTCTACCCTTTCTGAAAAAAGTAAACTCTTCGTACAAACAACCTTTTAGCCAATCATCACTTCGAACTTATTAATTTACCTTTTCATTGGTCGAGACACTCTAAGAATGAAATGGATTTCTTCTTTTGCACCAACGTCTTCAGAACCGAATTCCAGAATTCCAAACATATATAAATAGCAATATAACTCAATTCGAGTCAGTCAGCTTGCGAATTCCGGGATATGCCAATAACCTCCACGCGTGTCTAATTGCTGACTCATCATTCGACCGCGTAAAAATAACTTTTACTCAACAATCAACCGCGTTGAGATTCTTCTTACAATTAACTTGAAAAGACATAGGTATGCCATTTTGCGGCAAAAGAAAAATGACGGATGCCGAGGTACTAGATCAAGACCAATAATATTTCTGTTTCTTCTTTGAATTTGATCAAGTATTTCTAGATATATAACTCCCAGTATTATATGTAGCTGCAGTATTCTAAGTATAAACTTTAGAAAACATTTAAGTAAACTTATAAATATGAAAAATAGAAAAATATATATCTATACATGTACTATCGGGTTATCTGACGCGTGCAAACGTTAAGCGCAGCTGAGTCGACGACATTTTTACTTAAATCCGGCCCCATTGAATGCGTCAATCTGCCCCTAGTGGTCTGGAAGCAATCCTGCAGTTTGATTTGCTGAAGCACCTGACTAATTTGACACCATATTCAACATTTAGTGCATCTCGGACGAGCCCAGTGCAGGTTGGGGTAATCGAAGCGCCGCTTTCCTTATAATATATGTTCCTTTGTGACTGTGACTCTCATTCATGTCATTTCGCACGTCTTGGCCTGAATTACATACTAAAATGTGTTCGATTCCCTGTTAGTTCTCTCTAACAGAGGCGTCATGCCAATCTAAGCTCAGTGAATATGTATACATAGGAAGGATTTAATGCACATTCGCGAAAACTATTTAATCAGAGACTCAAACCACTGAGACAGGGAAAATGGTTTATAGAAGATTCTCCACAGACACTAGAGAAGGTTCATTGTATTCACTCTCTTTGTCGCCCTCTCCGAAAGATTCTAAATCTCTTAGCAGTCTTTCTAGCAGGACAAAGAAATATCTTGTGAAATATCCCACTAATCATTCGTGGATAATAATTGTCTTTACATACTTCATCACGATCTGCCATTGCAAGAAGACTCGGCAAAAAAAAAAAAAACAAGTTTCTTTACGATATCACCTTAGCCCCCCGCCCCCGAAAAAGCATTTATTACCAAGATTCCTCAGCAGTAAAGAAATGTAAAATGTATTGGATCAATATCTGACTCACTTCCAGCAAAAGATGACTAAGTTACAAAAATATTGCTTGTGAATTAGCACAACACTGGCGTCAGAACGACGAATATTTTTTCGAGATATAAATAAATGAAAAATAACAGAATCAAGCCCATGGTAAGAACACTGCAAGAATCTTACTATAGTAGAATTTGTTACATATGTTTTCCTGTATTGTGGAATATAGAGTTGTGATTTTGATACATGAGATATTTTAAGCCAAATTTTTAATACGTGTATAACGAAAGCTAAAGTGTAATAATTGATATAATCGGTGGTTTGTGAACTGATTGCATTTTAACAGACATGAACACTTCACCTGTGTAATGTCGTAACCTGATGTATAATACCGTTGTTCAGTTTTGCGTTTTATTCTTTAGGTAAACTTAGAATTAGCTAGTTCCGCTATCACCCGTTACTCACCCCTCACACGTTTTTGAGGATGAGCATATTTATATATAATGTTTACTGTAGATTACTAGATTTTCAGGTAAATCTAAATTCTTCTCACTCTCTTTTTATTTTGCGTTGCATCTTAGTGGTATTATCGCTTTGCTGGGAATAATTTGATTAAAAAAAATCATTAGTCGCGTTTATACTTATGTCGTTAGATATAATTAGCCGGGAATATTCTTGAGTCATTAGAAAGACTTGAGACTATAAATAAACTTTAGCTATGTCAATACTTGGGACCATACGTAAACATTGATCAGATTTACATTTTAATCAAAAGGTAATCTTTGACCAACGTTATCTTCAGGTATGTAAGATAAAAGTAAATAAATATTTAGTGACTTCTACGTGAAGTTTTTTTATTTCAAGCGTGCTTCGCTTAATCGATTACGACAGAATAAGACGTTCGATCCTCACTGTGTAAATTCACTAAATAAACTTTAGCTATATCAATATTTGATACCATAGGTAAATATCGATCAGATTTACACTTTAATGAAAACGTAATCTTTGACCAAGGTTATCGTCAGTTATGTGAGATAAAAATAAATTAGTATTTATTTACTTCTACCTGGTATTTTTATTATATCAAGCGTGTTTTGCTTAATCAATTACGACAGAATCTTCACTGTGTAAACTATACGTTGTATTTCTGGCTCTCTGACTTAGCAGGAGCACAAGCGTCATCGACTAAAGTCTAGTAAGCTAAAGTAAATCTATTATATGCTAACTGAATACATCTTAGATTGAATCCTATGATATCAATCAGTTAAGTGCCATACGTGATACACGCTTTGGGTGATCATGTCTTGAAAGAGACATAACTGACTTGGCAGAACATTATCCTGCAGTACGTTGCCATTGCTTTCTCTGGTAGACTGGTTGCCACCAAAGACCATAAAACCCAACTGGTCCTGTTATTTAACCCATGACTAGAGGGAAGAGACGGATTATTTCCTTTACCAAGGTTTAATGCGCGTAAGTGAATGCAAGGAACTCAATTGGAATTCGAACTCGGATCCCCTATTTCTCATTCCAAGCCGATATCCAATGCACCACAATTCACATCCTACGATATATACATTTTAATAATAGTTATTATACAGGCTCAGGAACATTTTTTAGGTTTAACCCGTTCGTCGTACATATTCTTTGAACCGACATTGCAAAACATAAAGAAAATATTGTTTTAAAAAATCAGGAACGTCAATGAAAAGTGAAATTGTGTTTGCAGTGAGACGGCTTTTCTCAAGGTCTCTGACTGAGCAAGAATGCAAGTGGCATCGCCAAAATCTAAAGTAAATATATTACATGCTAAGTGAAAACACCTTTGATTGCATCCTATGATCTAGGCACTTTAAAAATAGTTCTTTGGCTCCGTAGCATTGTTTACGTTATACCCGTTCGCCGTATATGCTAACTGAATACACCTTTGATTGCATCCTATGATCTATGCACTTTAAAAATAGTTCTTTGGCTCCGTAGCATTGTTTACGTTTTACCCGTTCGCCGTACTTGCTAACTGAAAACACCTTTGATTGCATCCTATGATCTATGCACTTTAAAAATAGTTCTTTGGCTCCGTAGCATTGTTTACGTTTTACCCGTTCGCCGTACATGCTAACTGAATACACTTTGATTGCATCCTATGATCTATGCACTTTAAAAATAGTTCTTTGGCTCCGTAGCATTGTTTACGTTTTACCCGTTCGCCGTACATTCTAACTGAAAACACCTTTGATTGCATCCTATGATCTATGCACTTTAAAAATAGTTCTTTGGCTCCGTAGCATTGTTTACGTTTTACCCGTTCGCCGTACATGCTAACTGAAAACACCTTTGATTGCATCCTATGATCTAGGCACTTTAAAAATAGTTCTTTGGCTCCGTAGCATTGTTTACGTTTTACCCGTTCGCCGTACATGCTAACTGAAAACACCTTTGATTGCATCCTATGATCTATGCACTTTAAAATTAGTTCTTTGGCTCCGTAGCATTGTTTACGTTTTACCCGTTCGCCGTACATTCTAACTGAATACACCTGAGATTGCATCTTAATATTCTTTAAACCGACTTTATATCTTATACGTGTTATATATTCTGTGATTACAGTATATCATTTTGCTCAGAAAGGTATTTACATTAAACAAATATCAATAAACAATACGAATGCAAAACAGAAAATAAATACTGTTTTAAAAAATCAGGAACGTCAGTGAAAAGTAAAATTGTGTTTGCAATAAGACAGCTTTTCTTAAGGTCAAAAAATACAAAAACAAATGTCTATTTACGTTAAATAAATATCATTTACGAATATTAAGAATGCAAAGACTATGTTTGAATTGAAGAAATGTAATTATATTTTGCGAGCAAGGTCAAAGAATGGAAACGTTCTATGAAAGCGGGTGCAATGAAAGCTTTAAAACTAATCCATGGTCCCGGAGCTGAGACTCTGCCAAAAGAATATTTGTGTGAAGTTTGGTGAAAATCGGATAAAAAATGCGGATTCTTATAAAGGACATATAAACAGACACACACTCAAACATCTTGCCTTTTATATATATTATCGATTTTCTGCACTATAGTAAGAACTGCAACCTTGAAACTTCTGAATAACGTTTCTTATGTCTTTGTCTATGAGTGTATGAAATTTGATTAAAATCGGACCATTCCTTCTATAACCCGATTTTTTTCGATTATCGATTTTCGATATTTATCGGGGATATCTCGACACAGAACCTAGCTAAGAACACTCGCAGACGCTTATAGTACAACTGTGTAAATTTTCAAGAAAATCGGTTCAGCAGTTTTGGAGTCTATAGGTAACGGGGACACACACACACAGACACAGACACACAGACAAAGTTCCATTTATGAATAAGTTTAGATATGAAAACTATCCAAGATGCATATTATTAATTGGAGATATAAAAATAAGCAGGCACGAAAAATTATATACATGGGAAATATAATATGACCCTGAATTCTGAACGCACATTGAAATAGATAAATATGTATTATAGAGAATAAGCTGATTATTTTAGTTTTTAAATAGAATATTTGTCGAGCTAAGGAGTGCTTTCTCTAACGATATCTATAAAAAGCTTTAAGAGAATATTATAAAAGAATATGAAAAAAAAAATAGAATTAAAAATTAATTGTATGAAAATTACCCAAGATTCATATTATCAATTGGAGATACCAAAATAAGCAAGCACGAAAAATTAAATATACAGTGTGTAAACGATAAATTGGCAGTTTTAGATCTCAGAGGTTAAACCTCGATAAAGAATGGATATTTATAGACATTTAAGATTTGTGTATGTTTATTTAACTGTTTTATTTATTACAAACATTTTATTCTCCGCAACCACCTTCTGCGTCCACAATTTGCTGAATGCGAGCCCGAAAAGCACGACAGGCCTTGACAACTGACTCTTTCTTGACAGCGCGGAATGCTAGCCTTATGGAGGTCTTCAGGGAGGCCACACTGTTATGGGGGTGAGCATTAGATACTTTCTCAACATCGCCCCCTAACCAATAGTCGCAGGGGTTCAAATCTGGCAGACTAGAGGCCCAGATATGTGAGGGCACAAAAAGCGGCAACTCTCTTTTCAAGAAGGTCTGTACAGTTTTTGACCCATGAGCAGGTGTAGAGTCCTGGATGAACATCAATTTGTTGGGACCATAGTTCTTCTTAATCCAGAGTAAAAGAACTTCCTCCATAATCTTCAGATATTCTCCCGTACTGATCTTCAGGCCCACTTCAATGAAGTGACAGAAGCATGGTCTTTACTCTGCAGGACTGGAGGTACACAAGATAGGTCAATGGCGATAACACTCGAGTTTCTGCGCTTGGCGACTTCGTCTACCACGAACATTTTCTCGTCCACAAAAATGCGAACGATACCACCATGGTGTTTCAGATGATTGAGTAGCAAGGGACTTCTCTCTTTAAGAATGGTCTTAGATTTCGCTGTAAGAATGTTACGACGTCGTCTGCAATATGACTTCATCCCAAGATTTTTCCGTACTGCATTAGAAATAGTCATTTTGGTCACATTCCGCTTCTTCGCCAGGTCAGCCATTGACTGTGAGGGATTTACTGCAATGGATCGTTTCAAGCCACTGAGAAACCTTGTGGTGCGGATTTTATCACTTCTCGGACAGTGAGCCTTCCTTTGCATGTCTTTACCTTTCGTTAAGTTTGCTACAACACGATAAACAGGCCTAGGAGCATAGCCAGTGTCAGACGTCTTATACCCGGCGCGGAACAATTGAGCAATCACCATTCTATGGTTAAATTCTACACTGGCACTCATTTTGTTAGTATGTTTAGGTGGCTAATCTGGACTTCAGACTCTAAAGAGTACAGCAACTAATATTACAGATTGATAACGCCGCTTTAAAAAACCTAAATTGCAGATTGAAGTTACTGCCAATTTATTTTTTACACACTGTATCGAAAATAATTTTCCATAATACGGAAAAGATGACCCTGAAACCTGAATGCACATTGAAATAGAGAAAGATACCTTTAAAAAGATAAGTTAGTCAGTTAAGTGCCATACGTGAAACACGCTTGGGCGATTATGTCTCGAAAGAGACATGACTGACTGGGCAGAAGATTATCGCGCAGTAGGTTGCTATTGCTTTCCGCAGTGGACTGGTTGCCATCCAAGGCTATAGAACCCAATCTGTCCTGTTATTTAACCAATAACTGGAAGGAAGAGATGGATTAATACATTTCCCAAGGATATTTGCGCGTAAGTGAATGCAGTGAATTCAACTGGAATTCGAACTGGGCTCCCCTATTTTTCGTTCCGAATCGATAAACACTGTACCACAAGGCAAAAAAGATAAGTAAAGAATAAAAGAACCTGGAAAATTTTATCAGAAACAAAAAAATTATTTGAACTGCAATATATAATCAGTCCTACAAGATGGTAGTAAATGTTAAAAAATCTTTTCACAAATAAAGAAGAGACTTTTAACATGAGAAAGAAATGTGTTTCTCCAGAAAAATACTGAGAAAGCTATGGACTAAACATTTGAGCAACGTTTAAGTTTTGAGGAAAATGAAAAAACAAAGAGAAAATTTTACTTAGAATCAGAACGATAGAGTTGAAATATCTAAACTTATTTATAAATGAAACTTTGTGTGTGTGTGTGTGTGTGTGTGTGTGTGTGTGTGTGTGTGTCATTTACCTATAGACTCCGAAAAGGGTGAACGCTTGTACTATAACCGTCTGCGAGTGTTCTTAAGTAGGTTTTTGTGTCGAGGTACCCTCGATAAATATCGAAAATCGATAATCGAAAAATTCGAGTTATGAAAGAGTGGTCCGATTTGAATCCAATTTGATACACACATAGAGAAAGACATAAGAAACGATATTCAGAAGTTTCAAGGTTGCAGTTCTTAAAATAGTGCAGAAAATCGATGATATATATATATATATGAAAGTCAAGTTTTTTTGTGTGTGTGTCTATTTATCTGCCTGTATTTTTCTTCAGTCCTTTTATTTCAATATTTGCTTTGGGTTTGGCTCTAATAGGCATAATTGTAGTTCTTAGTCTCAGCCATGATACCAACTACTCAGAGAGCTTATTTAGCCTTCAAAATTCAGTTTACGACGAAAAACGCATTTGATATCGATACCAGGAAATCAAAATTTGACTTATATCCATTCATTTTTCTTTCAGTCTACGGTTTCGCTTTAACTGGAAACAACTATTTCTTTTTAGTCTTTCGTGCCAACGTCCAAAGTGTCTGAGTTCCAGGACCATGGATTAGTTTTAAAGCTTTCATTAAACCCGAAAAACGCCGGGCTATACTGCTGGTTAACATAAAAGAGAGGAATTTAGTTTTGGCGAATTTGTTCCTCACTTGATATATTGAAGGAAATAGAGACATAATTGAAGCAGCGAGTAACGTACATAACTTTCTTAATTAAATAGTAACAGGGCAGGTGTTTGAAGATTTTGTGGAAAGACAGAAATTATTAAGTGCTAAAAATGTTAAGCTGTGCATTGGACGATTGTAGTGTTTCTTATTGCCTGTTAGCACCACGGAATAACATACAAATTGCAGTAAGTTTAAAGAAGGAAAATAATAAGATATAGATTCAGCAGTATTCGTCGGATAAGGAACTGTGATTATTAACACTTTTTACATTAGGACTCGATGTATGTATTGGTGTAATACATATTGGCTGAAAATGAGAAATCAGAGAACCGAGATCGAAATCTAATTGAATTAATTTTATTCACACAAATATCACTGAGAAAGGTATTAAACCATCTCTTCCCCATCAATAATAGCAGTTAAGACTAGGTTTTATAGCCTTGTTTAGCAACCGGTCTGCCACAGAAAGTATTAGTAACTTACTTCAGAAAAGTCTTCTACCTAGTCAGTAATGACTCTAAAAAGACAAGTTCGCCAAAGCGTGTATCATGTATGGCAATTAACTGGCTGTCATTGAAACTATTTTCCTCATCTTTTTTGTCATTATCACAATATTTTATTATGCTACTCTATAAGCATGTCCTTAGCAAAGGTTGCAAAACAATAAACTCAATAATAGAGTCGTTAACTGTTGTGGAGTAGTTCTCGCACTGAAGGTTATAATCGTACTATGTCGGTTGCTAATCGACTTAACGCACCCAAAGTGTTAGGAATTTGGTAATCTTCCACTGTAAGCTGACTTCTTAGCATTCGGCTAATTGCCGACTAATATCAATTGTCAAGTAGTTATACTGAACTCCAGTAGACCTCTAAAGAACTCTCGAGAACCTCTAAGAACTCCAATGAACTGCCCAAGAATTTCGCTAGTTAACTTCCTGTTAACTCTTAATAATATAGAAGGAAGAGTCCATTATCTGAGGAATAGGTGTGTATGCCATAACACTAATAAAATAGAAACACAAATGTCAGCAAATCTCCCACAACAGCCTCAGCTATAACAAAAGTGAATCGTTTCACTTGGTGCAGTCAACCATAGCAAGCAGCAGAAGCACCCATCAGCGGGTTGACTGCTCATATTTAAGGCTCGAAGTCATACAAAATCTTCCATAAATGGAAATATTCTAGTGGATTAAATTGGTTCGTGAATTTGGTGAGATTTTTTATTGTGATCTAAACCCTGTACCGGGTAATGTGTACTAAGGTGAGCAATAAATGAGCGATACTAAAAATAAGAACGTGAAATAAATACCTCTATACTATGGTAAATGGAAGATGGAAACATATAGGGAGATAGTCTTATTGAATCGGCCTTGTGTCATGCATAATCGAACTCCCTACAACTCACTATTATTCGCTATCATCTCAATGTTGGCAGCAGAAGGATGGATATTGGAATGTGTGGATTTTAGGAAGAATAAATTATACATTTTGCATGTTAAAATAGAAATTTTTTAATGGAAATGATTAACATGACTTGGTAGAAGTTAATATTCAATTAGAAGTATTATTAAAATGTTAAAGGGTAGAGTTTGTAGAAGTAACTTGTGGAAAAGAGTTTATGCTTACGTATGTATGCATGAGCGTTTGTTGGGTAGGAGTGCTTTTGAAGTATTCTCTCAGTCTTAAAGTATTCCGTGCAGTGATCCAGTAGACGGATGATCGATGAAGAAGAGGTGAGAATTGATAGATAAATATAGAGAGGTAATAATAATAATGATCGCTTGACGTTTGTCAAGTTTACGTGTTAATTGTTCGCCATCTCTTAACTCTCTGACGAGGGTCGTCTTGTTTCATCTTTTTATATCGTTTGGGAAATCACCCCCGGGTATGATTCTGGCCTTTTCATTAGACAACAAACATTTCGCCTTGAGGTCTGAAATTTTGCATATTTTAAGAGTGACAAGCAAAGTTTGTACTTTCGAGAAAATTCGTTTATTTCTAATTATGAGTCAGCTTTAAAATTTAACGTATAAATTGTTTTGTTCACTATAAGTGAACTGTCTAAAGCTGCAGATTAAATGAAGGGTTCAGGTTTGAATTCCTTTTGGATTACTAAGATCAATACAGACATGATAAAATCTGGATGGCACAAGGACCGAATAATTTTGATAATATCAAGAAATATTTCCGAATGTAAATAAAAAACGTATAATAGAGTCACATATCTATGATCTTTGTCAAGAGTTTTCTTACTTAGTGGGACCTCTCACTCCAGGGCTTATCGACACGCATGGGCTCCTTTACGCTAAGGCAATGGCCTATTCTTCTTCAAAAACAAAGCTGTCGAAATCTAGGGAAGACATAGGTCAAAGCACAGATATGTGTAATATATTACCTTGAACCGCGAGAGTAATTGGTAGGTACTATCAGCCGTAAGTAAGGTCAACAAAGAATAATTATAGTCGACATATATCCAACCTTAGATAAGGTCAACGTAGGGCAAGGACATAAAGCGACATGCGATAGCCTTGTAAAGAAATGGACAAATACACTCGGCTGTAGATAATGTCAACGAAGCGACAACCAGAAAAGCAAAATGCGTGGATATTTTATGATGACGCAAAGTATATAATAGTTGGTTGATTAGACAACGATTCCCGATGGTTTCCGACTCCAGACAGCCTCTTTGTGTGAGTGGTCACTCTCCGGCTGCCCTCCTGCTCCACACAGGCGTCACTGTCAAAGAATAAAAATACGAAATTACATTTTTAAATACGTATTACTAGTTGTTTGTCCAGATCCAGCACAGATTGAAAAGAGACGCCACAAGGAATTGATAGAGATGCTCGGCAGCCTCGACATATTTGGGAAAGACCTAAGAGTAATCAAAAATCTCTACTGGCAGCAAACCGCCTGCATACGGACAGATAACGAATTCAGCAGATATACGAAGATAGAATGTAGCGTAAGACAAAGATATGTCTTTTCATCGGATCTATTTTACTATTCTGAAGACCTGAGAAGATATGCCAGGATTTGTCATCAAAGGCCACAATTTAAACAACGTAGAGTACGAAGATGATACAGTGCTGGTAGCAGACACAGAAAGGGAACTACAAAACCTCCTACAGAAGGTAGCTGAAGAGAGTGATAAGAAAGGACAACAAACAAACTGCAAGAAAATCAAATGCATGTTAATCAGCAATAAGTGCAGCCCAAAATGCCAAATACAGGTCGGAAATGTTGGACTTTTTTTTGGATACGGTTGTATACTGGTAAGCCAGCAATAAACTGACTCATTTCAAAGTTCACCAATAGAAGGGTTAACTAATCAGAAGGCTCAAGATATTTAATGAGGCGTGTATAAAAGGCTACTATATTTTCCAGGGTATTGGCGATATAGTCCGATTCACTAGTGTCTTACTCGTGTGTGTTAATATTTGTCGTTGCTTCATTGAACAGATTACTGACTGCACTGCATCCTATATTCGTAAACAATGGTGGACATAGTCAATAAAAGTTACTGACCCTGTATACAAATTGCGGGAATGGAAATTCCTAAGCTACCTTAGAATACGAAAACTTCAGGACATCATTCTTTGCCAAGAGGACCGAAAGATGGTGATGATTTCAAGGAAAGAAATGCGAACGTGTTCATCAAATTAACACAATGCCTGGATGACAGGAGTTTATCTATAATAATGAGAGAAGCCAGTGACGACGGCATCCAAGCTTTAAGAATATTGCGTGAACATTACTTGTCAAACTGTAAACACAAAATTATTGTTTTATATACTGAATTAACTTCGTTAAGGTGACGAGAAAATTAATCTGTAACAGATTATATCATACGAGCTGAGAATGTATACCTAAAAAAATTTAAAAAAACCAAACCTATTTTAAATTCTTGTGAAAATCTAAGAAAAAAAAATAATTCAGCAAAAATTTAAAATACGAAGCATTTTTCTTACAATTCTAGGAAAAGTGAAGTTTTCTGATATTTTTAAAGAATGATTTAATTTATTAATTCAACAAGATGATTATCAGTGATGAAGCTAAGTACAAATAAAAAGAGAATTTTTAAATGAAAATAACAAATAAAAACATTTTTTATGAATACCATTTTTATTAAAATTGTTTTAGACTATTAGAATTATATGCCTATAAAAATATTCCTTTATAAATTTATACCGAAAATCTCTTTAAAGTTTTTTTGTTTTTTTAGATTTTAAAAACGTGAGTGGTCAAGTCATGTCATGTTGAATTAACTTTCTCGCTAGATTTTTTATAACTGTTTGTTGTGAATTACGAAGGTGTGAAATTGAATTAATCATAAAAGTTTCAATTATATTTGCTTATTTTTTAATACAAAAAATATACTCACTCTAAATTTAGTAGGTGAAAAATTGTCTCTTTTGATAGTATGAATCCCAAGATCAGATAAGACGAGGTGTCTGCGAAGTGTTGAATCACTTTTGAAGATTGTCCTCACGTTATATGGACAACATATCTTTTGTATTTTTTTCCGATACTGGACTTTTACTACCATGTTGTTTTTGGGTTTTGTTTTTTCTTCAATTGGAGTAGATACATCTATCTATCGCCCGGTTCACACTCCACCCACGTCTATTGAACAGGTTAAGAGTCTCATCCCTTCTTCCCTGTTTAGGATGTGGTTTCCGGCTTTCTCTTTTCCAATCTTTTCACTATTACGTAACCCCCTGCACATCAGAGGTGTTACCGCCTTGCTCGGTGTGATACGATTAAAAAAATGCCTTAAAAATGGCAGGTGAAACCATCTCAGATGGGCTGCTAATAACCATGTTTTAAAAGGATCATCAGCAACATTTAATCCATATACGACAGTCATGACCCCAGAAAATTAAAAAAAAGCTTTCACTGAGTTTAAAACTGCGTTACGTCGTGATGAAGAAACTGAAAAAAAAAATGTGTGATTCTCCTAATCAAGGAAATATCTTAACGCAACTGAGAAAATCTTTTAAAAAAAAACAGTCCCTCAAAACTACGGGACTATGAATTCTGATATTAAAAACAAGGGGTTAAAAATAATTATTACAACAACAACAACAATAATAATAATAGAAAATCAAATATTATCTGTTTTCCTTGTGGAAGAGCTGGACATGAACTGGCGAAATGTCAATTTTATAGAAGGATTGATTTTTGTAAAAATGTAAAAGATTTTTCGAATGAGCGAACATTGGATTTTTCATTTGGTTTGGATACTATACCCAATAGTTATAATTCTTACCTAGTCGACACGGATGCGACAAATCATGTAATTCGAGACAAAAAAATTTATTAATTTTGACTCCAACTTCGAGTCAGATTCCCACTTTATTGAGTTTGCTGACGGCACCAGAGCTAATAATTCAGTTTTAAAAAAGGTGATGCCTGTATTTATTTCCGCGATACTAAAGGAAATATTTGTGAATATTTATTAAAAAGAGCTTTATTTATCCCTAACTTTAAACAAAATATTTTTTCGGTTCAGTCTGCTGTTGAAACTGGTGTTAAAGTTAATTTTCACCGAAACATTTCAAAGTTAATATACCCAGACGGAACAGAATTTGTTATGCAACAAAATGGATATTGGTACTTTTTAAAAAGTATTGTATTTCTAAAAACAGCCACACACGACTTAAAGAGTTGGCATAAAATATTGGACCACTTTAGATGTTAAAAGATTGCAAGAACATGTCTATGGAATAAAAAGTACATCTGCTAAGTGTTTAGATCATTGGGACATATGTATTAAAGGGAAAATGGTGAAATTTAGAAATAGGGATCAAATCCCCAAAATAACATACATTTTGTTCAAAGTTTATTGCGACTTAGCGGATGCCATTTCAACAATGGGTGTAGGAACCTATTCATATGTTTTAAACTTTGTTGACGAATATTCACAACTTTCTATGATATATTTTCTGAAAAACAAATCTGATACCCTACAAGCTACAAGAATGTATTTATCTGATATTTCACCTCATAGAAAAAATGAAAATAATTCGAACAGATATTGGTGGATAATTTACTTCTGATGATTACGAAAACTTCCTAATAAATGAAGGCCTTAAACCTGAGAAAACATGTCCTTATTCTCCACACCAAAATGGAATAGCTGAACGTAGTTGGCGGACTCTTTTTGAAATGGCTAGATGATAGCTAATCAAATCTAAGTTACTCAAAAATTTGTGGGTCTATGCATTAAATACAGCCGTGTATATAAGAAACCGTTCCTATAATAGTAACATTATAAAGACTCCTCACGAGGCTTATACGAACTATAAACCCAACGTAAGTGGTATGCATATTTTTGGGACAATTGCTACATATATATCAACCACAAGGCAAAATTAGATTCAAAAAGTGAAAGAGGCATATTCATTGGCGATGAAAATACAAGTCCGGCCTATATTATTTATTTTCCACAATATAAAATAACAAGGAAGACCAGATGCGTCAGATTTACAGATTCCTTTGAGCAAGCGGAGGATCGAGAAAACACGAACTATTATGGCCTAATTATGAGATAGGGCCTAGAAATAAACAAAAAAGGTTCTAAATCCAAAATTAAAAGAAGGTATATATAGCCGATGAAAAGTTAGACGCAAAACATGAGTTAAAAGATAAAACCAAAGTGGAGTGGCAAATTCCGCATTATCCGACCAGAAATAGAAGAAACACAGTCTAATCGGGAATGGGTCAATGCAATATCCGTAACATTGATTGTTGCTATTCCGTGCAATGTATCCTGAAAAACTATCAAGAAGCCATAAATTCTGATAATTTCAAACGATGGATAGTCGCCATACAAAAAGAAATGGAATCCTTAGTATCAAATGATACATTTGAATTGAAAAAAGCCCCGGATGATAAAAATATTATCGGCAGCCGTTGGGTTTATACTATAAAGCGAACTGAAGATGGCTCGCCAGTGTACAAGGCTCCTTTTGTAGATAAAGGATTCTCTCACATATACGGAGGAGATTATTTAGAAACATTCAGTCCCACAACAAACATGACAACAATCAGAATTTTGATGCAAATGCCCGCACATTATGGTATGAATATACACAATATGAATGTTAAAGCAGCGTATCTGAAAGTTCCGATTGAATAAAAAATTTACATAGAACCGCCAGAAGGTTTTGAAAAAGGTGACAATTATGTATGGAAACTTAAAAAGTCATATATGGGCTCAACCAAAGCGAAAGAACGTGGAATAAATTACTACATTCCTATTTAATTGAACACCATTTTGAACCCTCCCTAGTTGACCCATGACTGTACACAAAAATATCTAATAATGAAACATTAGCAATTCTGATTATTTGGGTTGACGATATGTTAATTGCTTCAAACTGTTAATCTGTTTTAATAACAATTTAAAATTTCTTAAATATAAGGTTTAAAATGACCGTCTTGAGCTGACTGTCATAGTTTCTTGGTACACATTTCTATTTTAAGGATATTATTACAATGAATCAATACAGATACATCAAAAAACCTTTATCTAAATTCAGCATGTAAAACAGATTTAAACACAATTATGAATAATGAAGATGGCATAGCGGCGTGTGAGAAAAATACCGAATATTGATTGGAAGTCTTATTTACGTCATGGCATAAACCCGGCCAGGTATCTTTTATACCGTTACTAATTTGTCTCAAAATTTAAAAAAAACCGAGGACTGTGCATTTAGCATGAACTAAGCAAATATTACGTTATTTAAAGGGAACTAAGAATCAGTGCCTAGTATTTCGACAATAAAAAAACACTAAAACTGGAAAGATTTTATGATGCTGATCGGGCAAATTCTCCAGATCGTAAAAGTATCACAGGCTATTGCTTTAGATTGGCAAAAGATAATCCAATAAATGCCTCGAAATCTAAAAAGCTGGGAAGGATTTCACTTTCAACACGTGAGGGGGATAATATGTTGCATTATCGCAAGCAACACAAGAGGCTATTTTTGTTAATTTACTAATAAAAACAATTACAACACTGATAATATGTGAGCCTAAAACTATTTACTGTGACAATCAGGCCAGTATTGCTTTGACTAAAAGTCCAATAATTCATCAAAGATCAAAGCATATTCATATTAAAAATCAATTTGTTATGGATCAAGTACAAAAGAAGACAGTGCAAATTGAGTATGTTCAGTCGGAAAAATAACGTGTCGGATTTGTTTACAAAGCCAATTACAAAATCAAAATTAGGGGCTTTCATTCCTGTCATATTTGGTACTGACGTATAAAGTCCTCTTTAGTCATGGGTAGGATATAAAACTGCATCCATATGTTATTTAGAGACGTTAGATTTTGTATGAATCTGAGTCCTTAGTTTCGGAGTATAAACATAACTAATCTTACTTTTAGCCCAATCCTCTAAGAATCACTCAAACCCGGAGTGATATTGCCTATTTTAATGGGTCCCAGCTCTGGGTAAAATAACAATTTTTTCCACTTTTTTGATTGTGAATTGAACCCACAATTATAATATTGTTATTAATATTTATTAACCTGAAATACTTAACAGTGAACAAAATTATATAAGTAATTCTTTATGAATATTAATTTTTAAAAAAATTCTAATAAAGAAAGATTTTTCTAATCACAAAAGAAAAAGATATATTTTATGAATACTAAAGTGATTGCTTCGTATGAATATTGACTTTACTAATATTTTGCAAAAATATTTGATAATATACCAAAAATGGGGGGTGTTGGAGTGTTTTTTTGGGTAAGGTTTTTTTTTGTCAATGGGTTGATTCATTTCATAGTTCACCAATCGAAGTGTACACCAATCAGAATGTTCAAAAAAATTAATGCGACGTGTATAAAAGGCAACCTTATTTTCCCGAGTATTGGCGATATTATCCGATTCAGTAGAGTGTATTACTCGTGATTGTTAATCGTTGACGTTGTCTCATTGAACAGATTACGTACTGCGCTGTATTTTATATTCATATACTATGGTGGACATGGTTAACAGGGGATACTAAAATGAAGCAGGTACAGACATTTAAATACCTGGGAAGTGTTCTAACAGAAGACGGAAAGTGCGACACATAGATCCGAATGCGAATTGGCATGGCAAAGAAAGCATTCCAGAAGTTGAGTAAATTATTAAGAATCGGGACAATTTCGCTAGAAACAAAGAAGAGAGTACTGCATAGCTATTGGATGTCACTTCTCGAATATGGCAGTGAATGCTGGACAACATCATCAAAGATGAAGAAAAAATTTGAAACAGCTGAAATGTGGTTTTACAGAAGGATGCTTTGAATATCATGGATCAAGTATGCGAGCAATGGTGAGGTTTTGGAAAGGATGAAAAGGAAAAGGAAATTAATACTGAGCATCAGGAAGAGACAGCTAAAGCTCCTGGGACATGCATTGAGGAAGGAGGGCTTGGAGAACATGATACTAATAGACCAGATAGAGGGAAACAGAGACAGGGGAAAGCAGCGGATAACATATTTGAAGGACCTAATCAGTTGGATGATGGAACGGGAGTTGCGTGGTGTAACAGGAGAAGGCAAGCCAAGAGCCACTAGGGATAGGGAGACGGGGAAAGCCATGATCGCCTAAGTTTTTTGTTTAGAATGATGTTTCTGTTTCTTTCTAATGTATTTTCATTTGCTTTCATTCACATAAGCGTCTTGCGTTTTAGTGGCAATTTCACCTTGTCTGGGGTAATTTGATAAAAAATTAAATGTAGTATAGATAGCGGTTTTTAGCGTACTTGAAGAAGCTATGATTACAGGGATCGAGAAAACATCTTGTCGGATAGTTCTGGGGAAGAATTTATGTGATTTCAGTTTCAATGTTAACAATGGAATACAAAGTGAATATGTAAAGAGACGGCAGGTACTAGTTTTGGACTAGTGGAGAAAAATAAGTGCAGTTAGTCTATTAAAGAAGCAGGGACAGATTAGTAATATGTGTGCTCTTTAGGGAGATGTTGAATGGGGGAAAATGACTGATATCTCGCAAAAGCCGGACAATCGTTTTATTAATTCTGTCAAAGTTGAAGATGGAAGATTGAACATACTCAATCCGGATATGATCATATGGTTCCATTTTCAATTTGATTTTTTTAAATATATATATATATATATACCCTCGCACACAAAAAAAGAAACAATAATCTTGTTTTTCCAGAGATTCAAACCTAGATACAAGCGGCTAATTTTCATGATGTCAATACCATTTTATAACATAAGTAAAAACGTAATGTTAGTAAAGAAATAAAAAATACATTGGAGTGTCTTATAAATATCGAATTCTCTGCATATGTTAAGTAGCTCCCTAATTCATCAAAATCTATCAATATGGAACAGAAAACTAGAATTATGATGTGAGTTATACTATTCTTCTAACTTCATTGACAAAGAAATTGTTGCAGACGTTAACACTGCCAAATAATTTTAAAAAATGAATGTAGCCAACGAACGACTTTAAATTCAAAACAAATTTAAAGCAAATAAATAAAATAAAATAAAATAAAATTACCAGTCAGTGTTAGAAAAAATAACCTGACAAGAAAATATGTTCATATAAAGAAGCCTATAAAATAACAAACAGACGAGAAAGAAAAAAACTTGTTATTTTAAATAATTCCTTTTGAAAAAAGATAATATTTTGTTATATTAAAGAATTTGAATTTAATTGTTTCTCTTTGTTTTAAAAACTCAGCTCTTTGTGCTATGGGTAATACGTTCTTAGCGAGGGATAAAAGAAAGATTCCGAATATTATGAAGGTTAATAATACTTCCAGACTATGAGTATACACTTGTAAATATATAGATGTAATTCCTTTTCAGAAGTTTGTCTATCCTTCAATCCTGGGCAGCACGACGTGTTTAATTGTTAGTAAGCTTGTCTCACTAGAACCTATTACAACTGAGTAGTGAGTTCAATCCTCACTGGGTAAACCTAACTTTCTGTCTTGTGTAAAATCTAAGCAGTGATTAGAAAATCATCACTCCTTCAATCTTTCTCTCTTTCTCACTCTATTTCTTTCCTTTAGATAGATTGACTGATAGAAAAAAGAGAGAAAGATAAAATATTACTGATGTCAACCAACTCATATATATATATATATATATATATATATATATATATATATATATATACCCAGATAGATAGATAATAAAAATTCGAAAAATATTTAGATAGATAGATCTATAGATATTGAATATAATATTGATCGATCAATACATACAGACCGCCTGTAACTACTGTGCAATTCAAATAGATAGCAATAACTTAAATTTTCTCTGAAAATGTTTTGATTAACTTTAAACCATGAATCAAAATGTCAAAACAAATCGTGACATCAATTTCTAGATAGTTTTTACATGTTTTTATTAAGCTTATCGGATTTATTATAAAAAGAGTCGATTGAATTTATTATGCAAAATCATAAAATCACGTTTTACATGAATAACAAGGTAAAAAGTCATCAACAATTGATCGAAATCTATAACAGTACAAAAAACAAACACGTATGATAAAATTTGAATATTTTAAAAATTAATGTAGTGGTCCTTCTCAATAACAGTCAGTAATCTATTATCTATTGATATTGTTAACATTTTAGCTCCAACAGTTTCAATTTCTAACATGGTGGATTCTCGGCTTTTCAAGGGTTTGCTTTCGGTCATATTCGTTAATTTAATATCTTTACATCATTAGAACTGACCATAGATTCAAATCAGGACTTGACGGTGAACATTTCTTGTAAATCTTTAAGCTCAAAATACATTTACGTGTAAACTTTGGTACATGTGAATAAGATTTAACAAAACGAAGAGAGAGTTCCATAGGTTTCAAACGAAACTATTTGATGAATTCTTCATAGAAACTGACGAAAATGTTTAAGAAAAACCCGAACTCATCATGTTAATCCTATTTCAGTTTCATGGCATTCACGCTGGCATCATCTTATACGTTTTGTTGCTTTGGTTACCAGTAGAATTTTTTCTACACAATTAACAAAGGTTTATATACTTAATTTATTTTATATTGTTATAATGGTAAGCAATTAAAATATTTGTTCAAAAGACAGACATAAAATCGAATAACTATTTTTTTTCTTAAAATGCACTTTTCTCCAAAAACTATTATTATAATATACCAAAAATGGGGAGTGTTGGAGTGTTTTTTTGAAAAGAGAACTGATGTTGTTATTTTTTATCATATTTCGATTTCTACTATGGTCTCACTACCAACCAAGTCTGCGGAAAGACCTGGTGTGTTGTTATGGCTCCATTTCATGTTTTTATATCTCCCCTATCATCCGTAGAGTTATATAGCAAAGTTCTCCTTAGTTTGTGGGCTGTATTTAACAAGACAATTATTGTATGTCTCTTAAACTGGGGTTTCCAGTGATTATTTCAATGTGTTGTTTTGTTCCATTTTTTCATCATTCCAACTGCATCTACTATCATTGGCACAACTCTTGTTTTCAATTTCCACATTTTTTCTATTTCAATTTCCAGGTCTTTATATTTTCACAGTTTTTCGAAATCCTTTGTTGCTATGTTAAAATCCGCTGGACAAGCCATATCAATTATTAGGCAATTTTTTTCTTTCTGGTTTTTGAAAATAATGTCCTTCCCATTTGCTTCAATGCAGGGAATGCTATATCAATAAGAAGGCAATTCTTTTAGTGATCTTTTTCTAGTTTTAGCGTCCATTCGATTAATATCAGCGCTGATAGATTTAATGATCTTGAGTCTGTATTGCATCACCGGGACCGCCGTGGTTGATATCCTGTTTTCTGAATTCAACTTGGTATTTAGTACCAGAAGCACACGTCTGTATTATTTCCTTACTTTATTATTATTATTAATATTATTATTATTATTATTATTATTATTATTATTAGTAGTAGTAGTAGTAGTAGTAGTATGTTAATTTTCATTATAATTGTATTCCTGCTATGGTCGCACTACCTACAAAGTCTGCAGAAATAGGTCTTGGTAGGTAGTGCTGTGTTTTTATGACTCCATTTTATGTTTTTTCATCACTAGCGTTCTCCTTAGTGTGTGGCTGTACTTAAGAAAACAATTTTTGTATATCTCTTAAGCTGGGGTTTCCAGGGATTCTTTTAATGTTTTTCTGTTATATTTTTTATCATTTCCAAGTGCACCCACTATCACTGCTACGATACTTGTTTTAAATTTCCACAATTTTTTCTATTTCAATTTCCAGGTCTTTATATTTTGTCATTTTTTCGAATTCCAGGATTGCTATGTTACAATCCGCTGGACAAGCCATATCAATTAATAAGCAATTTAGTTTTTGTTTTTGGTTTTTACCAATAATGTCCTGCCCATTTGCTTCAATTTTTCTGTCTGTATAGATGATGTAATCCCATAGAATTGTGGCATATTATTATTATTTTCTTATATAAATTCTGGTAAATAATAGTGGTATGAGAAACTATAGCAACCAACGATATCATGATAATATGCTCTTACACTTTTTGGATTTTTTTTTACTTTCCTTAAAGGCTTACATTATACGAGAATTGAACTGAACAATCAGTGCAAATCTTTGTTATCCATGTGTCTATACTGTCAGTTGGCTTGCCAAACGGACCGTTCACAATTACCCTGATCGTGACCTTCTCTAATTACGGATGGCTTTCGAGATGTGACTTTACTTTGACATAGCGTATTAGGTTCTCTCCTTTTTGGTTCTAGCTTTTTTTAGATGGAGAAAAAGAATCGACGAATGAACCTTCTTTTTTTATTATGTCTTTCAATAATATATACCCGGTTTGATCTTCTGTTTTGCATATTCATGTGTTTATGTTGGTATTTATTTATTTAGATTACACAAGAGGAAAGTAAACATCATATTTAATGGCCAGAGTTATGATGTTCGACAAAACAATCTATCAACCGTGACTTTTCGACATTTTATCTCAAAAGTTTGTAATTCAAACATCATAAGAACATATCCAGATTCAATCGATATTTTGGCCCTCACACTGCTGAGAATGATTATACACGCGAAAATTAACACCCTCACGGGAAAACTGGACGAAATAACAGGAGATTTCCATAAATTTAAGTCCTTTGAATTATTGCTCTTACTAAAATATCAACTAACAAAAATTTTAAAGATAAACGCGATCACAATTATGTTACGTATATTATCGGTTATCCATTCTTATTTTTCGCATTGATTACAAGAAAAATTGTTTGGCTCACGACAAGAGACTTTTAGCGAAAGTCTTGCATTTTCCTTAACTTTAGGTACTTTTTAAACATAACTTGACGAAGGCCAACATACTGTCGAAACATTGTTAAAAATTTAAATTTATCCTTTTCTTCCTTAGATCGCGTTCTTCTCTGTACTGTTGTTGTTATTATTATTATTAGGAGTAGTAGTAATAATTGCATTAGTAGTAGTAGTAGTAGTAGTAGTAGTATCTATTTCTGGTACGGTATATGATACTGATCAATAGTAAGAAGTTCAATGTAAACTCAGAAAATAAAAACGGCCACATTCTGTTGCATACAGCTATGATTTTTGTAAAGAGGGCAGTTTCAAATCGCAATACTCTGCTTCCATAATCTGTGTTTTTTTTTACAATACTAGAATTTTGAATGATCACAATTTATTACTTTCCTCGTCCTTTCTAAACTTTAAAAGAAAATTAATTAATTAAAGAAAGCGGAAAGAAAGTGTTACATATTAACTACAAGAAAACTGAATGCATGATCATCAGTAACAAGAGGTGCCAAATGTGCTAATTACAGGTTTGAATGCTAAAATCAATTAGGTACAGAAATTTAAATACCTGGGAATTATTTATCAGAGGACAGAAGGTACGGCACTGAGATCGGAACGCATATTTTCGGGGACAAAGATACATTCCAGAAGCAGAATAGAGTATTGTGAGACTGTAAAATTTCGCTGGAAACAATGAAACTAATGGAAACATAGTACTAAATTGTTATATGACATCTGTCTTTCAATATGACGATGGATGTGAGACAATCTCTTCAAAAATTAGACAGACGGAAGCAACTGAATAATGTTGAGTATACCATGGCCCGAATATATGAACCACGACGAGGTTTTGTAGAGAATGAAAACGGAAAGGAAATTCTTATTTAATGTTGTGGGATATTCCCTTTTCTATGATAATGGACTCGAATTGAGTATGCATATACTCCTGCCAGAGACATCCTTAGAGACATCGAAGAGATCCTTTAGAGTGTAACGGATTGATATGTAAGTTACCGAACGATACCAAAGTTACACAAAGAATACAGGATCTGTAGTTATGGTAGCACTGAGCTCCACTAAGCCAGAATAATATTACATGGACATACTAATCCTAGCACTTCAAGACTTGTATATATTTATTCCGTACTAATCGTATTCCTGGATTACTAAGCTGCATTCCAGTGTGTATCTTTAAATTTAATATAACCTATTTTTCTATCTCAAATTTCTATTTGCTGTTCATTATTTTGTACGGTTCCTGACCCGGAATCCACAACATCAGCTGAAGTTTGTGGGACATGTAATGAGGAAGAATTCGGAGAATCTTGGATACACACGTAATGGATAGAGGACAGGAGAGACAGGGGAAAAGAAATGAGACAGTGCTGATTGCAGACACGGAAAGAAAACTACAACATTTCCTACAGGAGGTAGCTGAGGAAAGTGATAAACAAAAAGCTACAAATAAACAGCAAGAAAAATGAATGCATGGTCATCAGCAAAAAGAACAACCCAAAATGCCAAATACAGATGGAATACACTAGAAGCAGGCAAGTACAAAAATTTAAGTACCTAGGAAGTGTTATAAGGAGATGGAAAATGCGACACAGAGATCTGAAGGCGAACTGGCATGGCTAAGAACGCGTTCCAGAAGCTGAGTAAAGTACGGAGACACAGGAAAATTTCTCTAAAATCAAAGAAGAGTGTGCTAGATTGCTATGTGATATCAGTTCTTAAATACAGCAGTGAATGCTGATAAATATCATGGATGATGAGGAAAAAGCTTGAAGCAGCGGGAATGTGGTTTTAAAGACGCATACTACGGATATCATGGACCGAATATGTGAGCAATGGTGTGGTTTTGGAAAGAATGGCATTGAAAAGAGAACTAATAGTGAGCATCAGGAAGAGACAAAGGAAGTTCCTGGGACATGCAATGAAAAAGGAGGGCTTGGAGAACCTGATACTGATACGCCAGATAAAAGGTAAAAAAGACAGAGGAAGGCAGTGGACAACATATCTGAAGGGCCTGATCAGATGGATGACGGAACGGGGGTTGCGTGGAGTATTAAGAGCCACGGGGGATAGGGAGACGTGGAAAGCCATGATTACCTACGTCCTGAAAGAATAGAGCATATAGAATAAGAAGATCAGATGGATGTTAGAGCAGGGTTTGGTAAGGGTAACAGGAGACGGGGTGTTAAATGCAACATGAGATAGGGAGATGTAAAACGCCATAATCGCCTACAACCTGAAGGGACACGGCACATAGAAGTTACAGAATTTGTCGATCTACGTTTCTTTGATTTCAGTTCTCATAACAGAAGATACCAAATAACATATTTTTTTACTCTTTGTCTAGCAGGAATATGTGTTTATTATGCTCTAAAATTATAAATGTCTGTATCTGGGTATCCCACAGGTTTTTCTGTATTCTTCAGTACATTATTTTCTTTTTGTTGTGATCTCATCTATATTTCCTCATTTACTGTTTGATACCATTTTTCGTCATATTCTTTTCCTCGAGACATGAGAAAAAAGCAGGTTTGTCTTAGAAACCTGTTTGGTTTATCTAATTCTTAGATTTGTTCTCTATGTAATCATGCAACAATCTTTCATATTTCAGTTGAGGAGTGATATTTTGTTATTTCTTTAACAAATGTATCAGGATTACTTTTATTCTTCCTAGTGCTCTAATAAATAATGGAACTGCGGTCCTATTAAATGCCGCGTTCTGAAAATTTATATTATGACGTAATTATATTTTGAATGTTTATCAAATTATTATTTCCAATGTATTGTTTTTTATTATATTTATTCTTGTTGGGATTTTGCTTTCTTTTCCTGTTATTTCTATTGATTCCTGTTTTTATAGTTTTGTAATTTTTTAAAATTCTATTATTGTCGTTTTTGTTGGCAATATTATTATCATCGTTACTATTATTACTGTTGTTGCAGTTAATACAAATATGGTCGTTGTTGTCGTTCCTGTTATTATATCAATAAAATTTCATAGGGAACTTTTGATTTTTCAAGTGCTTCCATTTGCTTTTCTCTTTGTGATTCTCCTTCAGTTGACTCCAGCTCAAAGAATCATTTAATAATAAAGAACATGAAAAGGAATAGTGTGTGCGTTAAAACAGTGTGGTTAAATATTTCAAAATCATATTAGACAGAAAAGATATTCGTATTCATGAAAACGGAAAACGGATTCGCAGTTCATGAAAGCTGAAAATTAATATAATAATTTTGTTCTGTTTTGTTTTTTTCTTAAATTCTTTTTTTATCAATACAGTTTTGAATAGAAAGTGGCAATTAAAATCATTAAAAAATTGCCGACATTTTCCGTGCCGTAAATGTTTCGTGATTTCAATGAATTAAGTGAAACTCTGCGCGTGTTTTGAGCAGCAAATAGAAGACAATATATTTTTCTACTACTATATCCCTATATTCATTGTCTCGACTTTCCCGAGGTAAATGAAAAATAAAATCTCCATCACGAACCCAATGAGCTAAAACACAACTTTTATCTCAATGGGTTTAATGTAGAATGACTAACCCATTCGTTCTGTAAGTTCAGGACAGTTGTTTGGGTTTTCCTAAATTTAAAAGAAAGTGAATCGACATTTTCAAGATTTTCTGAAACATTAAAATGAGTGTCCAATTATATATATTCAATTTTATAACTTTGCGGGAAAATATTATGTAAAGAATCTAGATTTTATGGCAAAATATTAAGAGACGTTTTGTATATAGATCCATATTTTAAAGATTTGTTAGTACAACAGTAAAGTATAATAAAAGTTGATGTAAAGAATAGGTAATGAATATGTATACACCTTGGTTCCCCCTCACTGGAAAATGATTGGCTGATTTCAGACATAAATATAAACGAAGGTGGGGAAGTCCAGATAGATCTACCACTAGACGTCTACCGCTATTGATCTACGTCTATTGATTACGCCTACGTCTCAGGGCACTGCGTACGATGAGTACCGTCAATTCCGTCTACGTACTAGATTAATCTACCCAGTTACATTTGCTTTAACCACTTAACTACCTTTCCGGGACATGTCAAAACAAAAAGATATTACTTTAATTCTTTTTTTGTTGCATTTATGAGAAGCCCATTTTGAAGTCGTAAAGCAAACAGCGCCGAAAGAGATCTTTAGACACTTCCATGTTTCTCAGAGCTGTCCGGCTTATATTTGATGCGTGTGCTTTTATAGCGTCTGATGTTCCTACTTCCGGCTGTCCAAACTTAAAAACATTTGCTACACATATTTTGTATATATTTCAACTTCATTCAATGACTAATCAAGAAACGGACAGAACTTGTTTGGTTACAATATACAAGATTGATACTTGAGTGTAAAGAACAACCTATAGGATAGTAGATGGAAAGCAGAAACGGTTATTGCAATAGAGAGTACAGTGAGTCGATACACAGAGATTACTAAGCGATTGTGGTGAATACGGAATTAAAAGTAAATCTCTTCTCTTCACTGTCTACAATATTCGCAATCCAGTGTGGAATCTAATTTTGACCAATAGGAAAAAAGTTTTATTTTGTTCGGAGGCAAAAAAAAAAATACGAAGTCAAACTTTGCAATCTATTGTTAATTATTTTCTAAAAAATGAAAAGAAGCGATTTATAAAACCGACAGAAGTTAACAAGACGGTGCGAAAAGGTTTTACGATATATATAGAAAGGAGGAAAGCGGAATCAGTGAGATGGGAGCAGAAATCAAATACGACATCGCTAAGATATGAGAAAAGAAATTAAACTCCGCTGAACCTGACATAAACTTTCGTTGATACACACTGGTTCTCACTTTCTTTCTTGAGTGCTATATTCCATTTTCTCTTATTCGTTCCTTACTATTCTCGCTGTCAACAAAAAAAAAAGACAACGGCAACAATAAGTCACTTCAACTGACTCCTAAAAATTAACGTTGATAGGTACAATTTTCCTTCATTTCCTTTCCTATCTGTTCATGTTCTCGCCTTCCTCTAAAAGAAAGAAAAGAACCACAGACGTTATTACTAATCTGTTATTTTTCTGCATACCCACATTTTGCTACAACTAACAATTTTGGTTTCCTTTAACTCGGTACGAGTTTTTCTCTTTGAACATTTATATATTTAATAATTTCACTTCCAACAAATTGCTGTTATTCTGTTCTTTTAATAAAATTCCACCTATTTTGAAAATAAAAAAACTTATATTCTTTCAACCTTCTGATGATAATGATAACCTTAAGCTGTTTAAGTGCGGACAAAAGCCTGAAATCATCTAGTCAGTCCCCAATGTCCTTGTTTGCAGCAAGTCAATCACAACCGTGGTGAAACTTTGGTGTACAGATCTCTGTCTTATTCAGATGTTGTAAATCTGCACCTGCAAGAGAAAAAAGAACAGTTCGTAAAGGAAGACTATCTAATCCTGGAGTTCTGTCCCGGACAACCAGCTTCAGCGTACCACAGATCTCAGTCTGTGTCACTGGACCCTCGCAGCTCGCACCTTGCCTCCCCATGGCAGGGAAGCCGGCCGAATAGGCGTCGAATCGAACAGTGTTCAGAAAAGCCCCCCAGGTGAAAAATTCCTGAAAGTAGTCACGAAAATCCCCAACTATGCCCGCGTTTTTAATCACGGTCTGCTTATCCGGAAATGTGACGCCTTTACCTATTGGAAGCATTTCTCCATTTGTAACTAACAAACGATTTAATCACCTGATCAACTTTCGCTTCTACTGTAGTTAGTGCGGCTAACCTTGATAGCTACATTGATCAGCAAACGACCTAATTTTAGATTTTAAATAATCTCACCTCTTCTTCCCAAACATAGCTCTCGTCAATTCTCGCTGTATCATTAGTAGCAACTTGTCCTAGAAATCTTGCTGATCAGAAAATGAAGAGTTCAATTTCCATTAGCCAGCCAATTAACCTGAGTGTTATCAAAGTTTACACGAAGCCGGACGAGCTTATGATCCGAGTAAACTATAGAATGGAAAATTGGACAACCTAAGAGACCTGCATCGACTTTCTTAATTATAACTCGATCGTTGTAGCTAGAACGCACCACCGAAGCCGACATGTCCCTATTAGTCCAAGTTCACACTAAATCCCGAGGGTGCACATTTCGGTACTTGCCAACAAAATCTAACTTGTCGATAAGTACCGAAATTGATTCACATCCGGTTTGAATGTATCAGATATTTTCCCTAGTCGATGTATATAGGGGTCAAGTATCCCATTCCAAGTAACCTTCTAAAACTACCCGATGAGATGTCGTTAAAAACGCCTCGATCCACCTAAACAGAAGAGAAAGCACTACACAGTTGCATAGTTCCTAATGAGACGAAGAGACATGCCCATTATTGTTACATCAAGCACGTTAAATCTGCCAAGACAATAGCGCGCACCGCATCCAAAAATCTGCTCAAGATTCGGGACACACCACTCGAGCATCCATCAGCACATACTGAATAGAGAGCGAACCTACAAGACAGTATAAACTAACGGCCCCGAGTTGAAAACAGAGTTTTCTCTACACAACATTGATCCACACCGAGGAGCTGAAGATCGCGATTGAAACACGTTCTACAATTCTCGGATTTCAGGTCCCGGTCAATTAAACTAGCCGACCAGACAGCTATTATGTGTTCAATTAGGGTTGAGATGTGAACTAGATATGTTTGGGGAGATGGCACCGACGTACTGCCACTTGAGAGAATGACTATTTCCTATATAATAGAACAATCAAGAGACAGTCCGTCAATTTCAAGGAAATATTTATTTTAGTGTTCTGTAAAGAGAGAGGTGA
>JBBBDQ010000409.1:1757500-1910000 GCA_037127315.1 Ascarosepion bandense | reverse complement strand
TCTGTCTGATAGTGGTGTATTAAACACCAAACTTTTTTAACGCATGTGTTGGAGTATGCAATAATAATAATAATAATAATAATAATAATAATTATTATTATTATTATTATTATTATTATTATTATAAATCAAAGGTTTACTTTTGTATCGAGCATTCTTTTAATTAAATATTTAATTGTAGAATATACTTCCATTAGTATTAACTAATTTATTCACTTACGCACAACTAACCTTGGGAAAGGTATTAATCCGTCTCTTCTCTCTGGTTATGGTTTCATTAATAGGACAAATTGAGTTCTGTAGTCTTGGCTGGCAACCAGTCTACTGCATAATGTAATGGCAATCTCTTTCGAAACATGATCGCCAAAGCGTGTATCACGTATGGCACTTAAATGACTACATATATATATATATATATATATATATATATATATATAGATATATAGATATATAGATATATTAGGAGTATAGCCCGGTGTTGCTCAGCAGTAATGAAAGCTTTAAAACTAATCCATTATCCTTGAGCTCAGAATCTTTGGACGTTGGCATGAAAGACTAAAAAGCAATAGTTGTGTCCAGTTAAACCGAAACCGTAGACAGAAAGAAAATGAATGGATGTAAGTCAAATTTTGATTCCCTGGTATCGATATCAAATGAGTTTCTTTCGTAGTAAACTGAATTTTGAAGGCTAAATAAGTCCTCTGAGTTAATGGTATCAATGGCGGAGACTAAGAACTACAATTATACCTACTTAGAGCCAAAACCGAAGCAAAAACTAAAATAAAAGGGTTAAAAAAATACAGACAATGAGGCAGATAAATAGACACACACACAAACAGCCTTATATATATTTTTTTTTCTGCACTATTATAAGAAGTACAACTTTGAAACTTCTGAATATCGTTTCTTATATTTTTGTCTATGAGTGTATCATATTTGATTAAAATCGGACCACTCATTCTATAACACAATTTTTTCGATTATCGATTTTCGATATTTATCTAGGGTACCTCGACACAAACTCTAACTAAGAACACTTGCAGACGCTTATAGTACAACAATGTAAATTTTCAAGAAAATCGGTTCAGCCGTTTCGGAGTCTATAGGTAATGGACACACACACATACACCCACACACACAAGTTCTATTTATAAATATGTTTATATATATATATATATATATATATATATATATATATATATATATATATGACAACAATTTGCGTTAATGGCAATGCTTAAAGCATCTTTAAATATGTGAGCATTGTGATGTAAACTTTTTTCTTCAGCATGTGAATTATATTCTCTTGCGCATACGTCGCAACGTTGGGCTTCATCTTTAGCCTTTGTTATATCAATGACGCATGTGTATTTAAGTAGCGTTATAGGTGGTTAGTAAGCCCTGCCTTAAGCATACACACCAGACTGAACACATCAATTGCTCATTAGATAATCTTTTGTAAAAAGAAATTTTAGGGAAATTTAGCATTATGACTATAACTCTTTAGTTTTTTTTGCTCAAAACTATTCTGATCACAGCTTCTCTTACCATTCCGCACAACTTTATTTCAAGAGGAAAAGAGCAACCCAGAACTTAATTTTTCCTATTTTCTGCAGTGTATTCTTAATTCAATCCTCAGCTAATTCAACACACGAAAACAGCTTTTCAATCCTATCATGGTTCATCCTAACCAAATGATCACCACGTCGCAAACGACACTGTCGTATCAGATATTCTATATCAGTAGGATGAGTGCATTCAGGTATATGAGCTTCTCGCAAATACATCTGGCTACAGATAATCAATAAACGACGGAGATACTGTTGGTGAAGTAATTCCTTATACATAATGTAAGTGAACCAGGTCGAAAACATGAGGATAACCTGTTATAAACAGTCAACATTTGTCGAAGTTCCACTTGGAGAACATAGTATTCTACATACTTTTTCTACAGCATCATTGCTTTGTCGTAATTGAGCGGGTGATTTTGTCATCAAAATTTGTAATCTATATTTAAGAATACTGGAGAATCCTCGGATCTCTCTAATTATTGCCCTCTCTGCCTCCTACCGAATTTTGGCAGTGTTCGAAGCCATTATCAACGCCGAGTTGGTCCAACATCTTACAGCTCACAGTCACTTCTCTGAAAAACAGTATGGTTTCCATTTTTTTTATATAATCGTGTAACCACAAGCAAGGCATCCTACTGCCACTGTTGTGGAGGGGGTTATATAGGAGGAAAGTTATGAGAAAGAGTGACAGGTTACAGGGGTATTCGGGAAGTGGGTACGAAAAGGATGAGAATACTGATGAGAGTGGAGTGGCCGTAGAAATAAGCATGAGAGAGAGGATGCAAGTTAGAGAGATAGGAGATGGCTATTGACTTTACATTTGAATTCTTGAAGATAGTAACTGTCGGGAAATCAATAAAGGGAAGGGAATTCCACAGGCTGGAAGTGCAAGAAAAGAAACTGATAGAGTATATGTTGCTGTCACATTTTGTTAGTTTCACTGAAAAAGGGTGGGACCTAGTTGCTAGTCTATTAACCCGAGTAAATTCATATATAGAGGGCAGCAGAAGCAGTGAAAGTATTTGTAGACAAGACACAGGGAAGCCACATTGCGCCGGTGAGAAAAGGACTTATCCGAGCTGCCAAATCGGGATCTCTTACATTACAGATTCTCCGTTGCATTTTGTCAAGGACCTTTAGTTGAATAGCAGGATCACCCGACCAGATATCGCAGCAGTACTCAATGCATAGGCGGATGCTAGATTTCTATAAGACGGGAAAATATCCTGGCCCTGCACAGAGAACCGACCTTCTCAGGAGTGGATTTAGTGATGGATTCCATATAGTCAGTCCATTTGAGGTCTGTTGTGATAATTAACCCGAGGAGGTGCAGTCTTTTAATTTCTATGAGATTAGGAAGGGCAGGATCGGTTCTCTGTGATGGTTAATAGATAGCATTGAAACATTAAAATTAACTAGCCATCTCTTAACCCAGTCCACCACGGATTGGAGGTCCTTTTCAAGCTCGGGAGTGAGATTTGCTTTGTCAGCCTCGGCAGATGTTTGATCGATGCAAGAGTAAACTGTAGTGTTGTCAGCGTATATAACTACTTGGGATCTTATTACATCTGGGATATCGTTAATATGGATAAAGAAAAACGTAGGTCCTAGAATAGAGTTTCGAGGAACACCCGCGTTCGTGTGATATTGGCGGTGGATAAAAAAAATGGCCGTAGAAATGTTGATCGAATTTATGATGGAGATGTTAGATTAATAAATATTAAAGAAAGACAGAAACTAAAATAAGAGAATAGAGGATGAAGCAAAGTTGTAAAAGGCTTATCAAACACAACTGATGAATTTATAGTAACTGTGAAAAAATATGCGAAAGAAAAATAATGTAATAATGTAAGAAAATATTCGAAATTTATAATCATCCGACTTAATAAATCATTAAACTTTGGTTAGAAGCAAAGAAAAGTGCAGTCTTAGTTCTTTAATATTGTAGAAAATGTAGGACAATTGTCTTCCAGATAAAGAAGACACTTGAAGTAACAGAAATATCCTTCTACAAAAGGATGTGGAGATTATAATGAACCGTACACTACGAAGTTTTAGAAAAAAATGAGGCAAACTTATGCATTACGTCCGGAAGCAGCAGCTGAAGTTTCTTAGGCACATATTGAGGAAACAATATAGTGAATGCGAAAATGACATAGCCAAACAAAGCATAACGTACTTATTGAGCTTCAGTAAATGGATGTCGTAATAAACATTTAAAGCGATAGCAAAATGCAACATTAATTTGGTGCTACAAAACGGAACATTGGGGAGAGTTTTGATCGCCCATATATGAATGAAAACACATAGAAAATGAAAGGTCTTTATCCAATAATATATTTTATATCCATAAAATATACAATGTTTTTGATAGTATGGATGTAATTAAAGAGTTAAAAAATAATGATAAATTGGTTAGAAGAAAGGAGGAGTTGCATTTAAATATTAGTAGGAAAACTAGAGTAAGAGGAAGAATTAATTGTCAGAATAGACGTAAAAATTTGAATAAATAAACAAATGCTGAAAAGCAGCGAAACTTAAGATATTCAATAGTAAAATAATGAATAAATCGGATCTTTTCAAAAGAATAATTTTACTTAGCCTAAGATACAGTCATATAAAATATCAAAGGCACATAATGAGGAAGGGGAAGTGAGTGGTTCGAAAATATGAAACTCAAAAGAAATATGGAAAGCAACAGAAACAGTGGAAACAGATCATGACGTATCTGACGAGGTTGTGTACAGAGATGGAAGAACGGGGTTTATAAGAAATGCCAAAAACCATTAAGAGCGGCAAAGGAATAAAAATATACAGAGACATGATCCACAACATCCTTAAAGACGTATAAATAAATGAACAACGACCAGTAATTGAGATAGAATGAAGATTAGTCGTCCAGGAATGCGGGTTAGTAAAATGTATATGTATAAGTCTTTGGACATGAAGTCGTAGTATATTGAGGTTCGTGTAATAATCTTCTTGATGAGTAGAGCACAGAACTACTATGAACTATTATGTACTGACTGCTAGTCTCTTTCTTGAATGTCGTATTCTCCGGTTAACTCTCTGTGAAAAACCTGGTAAACTCTAGTCTATGCTTCTATAGCAGTAGTATATATATACTCTGGCCAAGTCCATCTTTATGACAAGGGAGAACCCAACAACAAATTCGTTAATGCTTGAGAGATTCTAAAAACACGTAATATAGTTTTTTAACTTACAATGTAATATATGTGTGTGGTGGGGATGTATTAGCAGTAAAAGTGAAGATGATGTGTCAATTTGGAAAAGGATGATTTTGTAAATGCCGCTTAGATGCCGTGCAAGGACGAAAGAATTGTGTAACTAATGAGGATCAAAATCACTTCTTAGTTGTAATAGATTCTAGCAAGATAACTTTGCTATTTGTTACACCACACTGGAAGGTTATAGATGAAACGTATCGCCGAAAGTCCGTTGGTATCGTCTTCAGATGAGAATGAAAGACAAAATTATGTTTTAGCAAAATGTGTTGGGATTTCTTAGGATTATATATAAACATACGCGTGTGTGTGTGTGTGTGTGTGTGTGTGTGTAATATAAGCTTTTTCTTACTTTTGTTTATAATTTTCTTAGAGATCTTATTCACTATTTATGTTCATTCTTTTTCTATCATTCTTTGTCTATCAGCATTTTCTTTTGCATTCATTTTCCTGTTTACTAAAAGAGAAAGAAAAAAAATTATATGCTTATGGTAAAATATACCGTACTTATTTCGCACTTGTGCGGGTAAAAATGACTTATCTACTGATGTTAAAATACGGTTGAAAATATTTTGTCGTTGATAGATTGTTTCTGATTATCCTTAATAATTTGCTACGCTCTTCAATTATCAAATATGTGAAACAGCAGCCCTATGACGTGTACTTTTCTGTAACTTTAACGTTCTTGACGATCGTTATGATGGAGAGAAGACAATATATGATTTTGACATTCACAAATTAGAAATTTACTTTCTCCTCCACATTTAACCGTTAGATCAAACTAAGTATGGTAACAAGAAATTTGTTTTGTTTTTTTTCCAGGGATTCAGTCTAATTTCTATTCTACCCAAATTCGTAACTTATTCAGGTCTTGTTCCCTGTTCAGGATGTGGTTTCCGGCTTTCTCTTTTCCAATCTTTTCACTTTTCTTTTTTTTCTTTTACATTTTTTTTTTCTCAATTGGAGTAGATAGACTAAACTATCGCCCGATTCACACTCCACCCACGTCTATTGTACAGGTGCAGAGGCTCATCCCTTGTCCCTGTTCAGGATGTGGTTTCTGACCTTCTTTTTTTCCATTCTTTTCATTCTTACATAGCCAACTGCACATCAGTGGCGTTACCGCCTTGCTCGGGGTGATATGATTAAAAAAAAAAAGATCTACTGAAAAGTTGATCTTAGTGAAACATATATATTACTCATTTAAATCTCTTATTCTCTAAATATGTTATGAGATTATCTTGAGCGGATTTCATAGGTTTTTGTATACTTTTTGTATTCATATATAACCAGCGATCTGGGATCTCAAAATTCTTTATTGGGAATAAAAATGTCAGATGTTTTTCAAAATTATGTCTGATGTTTTCGTTTTGATATTCTCAGTCACAAATGTATAGATACTTTTTTACTCCGTCGCACCACTGGTACGTCATGTGATACAAGGTCGAGTTTATCGTGAAGAGCCAGAGCGTTTACACCAGAGCTATCGCTAATCCACCCCTCTAGTGCAATGAGGTGTTGCAGTCTAAGGTAGATGTTCCTATAGGCTAGAAACCTCACAATATTTTTCTCAACTGCGTCTCTGTCAGCAGACAGAGACACAACTTAACCGCATTATTTTCCGAATACAGAGACGAAAATGAGAGAGGATATACCCTCTCCGGTATATGCTAGGTAAATATAAAGATCGCAGACGTTTACAGCCACAGATGTATGTGAAGGCACGGATGTAATTCTGTTTTATACCAACTTAACGTAGCACTACATGCAAACATTTCCCTCTACATTGCACGTTTCTCTGAGCCTGTGTTACTGCTCCATAAAATTTCTGGTTTAAAGGAACTTGTGTGTAAGAAGTTTGAGATCTTTATCTTCCAAATATATAAACGGCCACACGCTGCTGATATTTCTATATTGTTAGCTACCATTCGAGACAACAAACACTATTACGCCATAATCAGTTTTGATCAAATTCTGTTTCAGTTATCATAACTTTGGCAGAGTATTTATTGCATTTATGTTTACAAACACCGAAGAAAGAATAAATTTTCTGAAAACTCAACTATAATAAAATTTAAGATTATGTTTTATAACATTCATTAATTTGAAAGAAGGTAATCACAGACGTGCTATATATAACGAATTTAAAACAATTTCATAACATGTAAGCAGTTATTCGCAATGAAAATAATACCCCTTATCTCAGTAATACGGCTGGGGTAGGCACGTCTCTTCAGCAAATACCGAAATAAAAAAATAGGCGCTGGGGAAAAAGATTTTAAACAAGAAAAATAGAATAGTGTGTCGAACGATTTTTAAAATATTTTCTTATTTAATGATACAGACCCGACCTACATTTTGCACTACAGCAATCGTCAGTTGTAAATCAGTGATGTCTGCGGTACACATCGTTGCATTGTTGTTTTGTGACATCTGCCCGCACAAAAGTCCTCCTACTCGTAATCCACTTACGATGCTAAATAAGTACTATATTTGTTTTCTTTCAGCTGTAGATCTATTTGGAGCAAAGGCAGAAAATCATTTGTATGAGAAATGCAATCAATCTATATAAATAAGAAATAATAATATAATTGGATGGCTAATAGATCTTATATTTCTGCTGTTGTCTTTCATCAACAGAAACATTGCAAGGATGTTTATGCCCTCAACGTTATCATCTTTCGCCAAACAATTTCGTTCAGAAAAGCAAACAAGTTTTATTCAGCACAAAGCGAGTAACATATTTATAAATAAAGTCTTTCATTATTTTACATTAAGGATTGATACCTTTCCTCCATCTATCTCGTTATAACATGTTATAACAGGACATAGACGATCATAGCTCTCCACATGTTCCCTTTCTTTGTTGACTGTTAATTGTCATTAATTCTGGGAAATATAATGAAGCGATACTTGCCTTTTCTACGATTACATATTTCATTCTTCAGAGTAAATTATTTCGCCGAATAACACTCAACTAAGTCTAAAGATTCAGGTCTACCTTGCGATATAACACATAGTTTGTTAAGAAAATTGATTCATGACTTTCCAAGGGCATCCAAGACTGCGAAATTTCGTAACTACGTACCAATTCCCCATTGCAGGATGAATGCGCACGCATATATTTTATTAATCCCGCATGAAACAAGTTTCAATCCGTAGCAAATAAAAACCCATTGATTCTAAGTTACAGAATAGCTTTCTTTGAAAACAATACTCTGGAACAGTCAAGGATGCAGAGCGTGCTATCTTTACTCCGGATAAAATAAATACTCGATCCTTATCCTCACGCTTCTATCTGAAAGAAAAACTAAATCTTTTCAGTATTATCCTGAAAAACCGTTTGCCTGCATGCTTTGTACAGGCATGAAACTGCGTGTGAACATTTGTTTAGCCGGGCTGAACGTTTAGATGCAATAGCTTTAAATTTACAGACATTTAAAAGGACGGTAAGTTAAGAATTTATCTGTATTATGGAAATCTATTTTGTTCACTGATTTTTCATGTTGTGTATTCCTGATCAACTAATATCCCGTGAATTGTGTCTATTTCCAGCATTTACATAAAGCAGACCCATCTATATACTTGCTTTCCCGACGGCTACTACCTCCAGGAACTTAAACGTAATGTCAATTCCCATCTCTTATCCACTTGACCCAGTCCTTTCTACATCACACCGTACAACTTGTTCTTTTCCTTTCCCTCTACCTTCGCAATGGTCTTCACGCCTGCGTTCACACCATTCTCTTGCCCTTTCTCTGACATTCCTGGTAACTGGTTCGTCTTCCTCGTCACTCTCTTCCTGACTAAACTTTTACTCGATTATGTAGCCCCCTGCGCATCCGTGGCAGAATGCCTTGCTTGGGGTGAAACAATTATAAAAAAAATAAGAAGTAATTTGACCTTGAATATTCACCATACATGCACAATAAATAGACGAATAAACCACTGTGCAGAATATTTTGAAAATTGTCATGTGTACCAAGTCAGCCAGAAACGTATGAGGAAGAGTTGATCAAAGTAAAGAACACATTATATAACAATGATCCCGACAGGAAGTATAAAAATCAACAGCGACTATTACGGGTTAGGAAGGTAACGATCCCAAACCATTTACAGTCATGTTCCCTTAAATTAGTGAAATTTAGAGTAAAGTCACAGGATCCGTGGACAGTACAACCGCGAGAACACTGGTCACAAATAGTTTACATGAAGCACAACGAGTAAAGGTTTTAAAGCTTAATACTCACAGTGAATACTGAAATTTAAAGAAGCAAGAGTTAATACTGAGTGTGGTAAAGTAGCAATAAAGATGAAAAAATTAAAAGAAAACATGAATATCCAGGATCGTAATTACAAGGATCATAAATAAGTTATAGCAAAGCATAACATGAGAAAATACGGAGTACGTAAATTGAAAGGGTAAAAATTCATACACAACCACCATCTTCAGCCACTAGAAGTCCAGACAAAGTGTGATTTAAAGTCTTCTTACTATCTTAGGTTAAACATGGACGTGATTGGCCAATATTGGTAAAGTAGTGCAAACATTTATACTAAAGTCTAGCCAAGCATGATTGTTTTTGTTGCTTTTGTTCGCAAAACACAAATTCTTTTTCGATGTTTACTGTCTCCTTCTTCGCCACAACGATTAACCTATATGAGGTGTTTGAGTTGAGAGAACAAGCACTATAAAAAATAAACGTGTTAAAATAGCAAGAATTAATTAGATAAGAGGACGATGTGGAGCAAATTGAATGCTTATGCCCGAAAAATATATGACATTAATGAGAAAGAGATTTCAGCTCAATGAATGATTTGGGAAGATGTTTATAGAACTATATAAATAGATACAAACATTTTTTAATGAAATTCCGAGTCATCCTACTGCGTCACATAGGTGGCTGTTGTGTAAACGTTTTTCCATTGCTGAATATGGTGTATTAAGAAACCTAGGTAATGTCAATTGTATAATGTATTTCGATATTATGAATTTAAACCAAGGTAAATACTGTGAGTATTAATCTGTATTAATTTGACTTGTATCCAGTAGTGACTTATTAATTCTAATTTTTAAATCATTTCATTCAAACAAAGCAATAATATAGCTAGGACTCAGGTGGAACTTTTTAAAACTTCTTTTAATCGTTTTGTAAACTTCTCTTTTAAACTTACGACATATATATATATATATATATATATATATATATATAGAGAGAGAGAGAGAGAGAGAGAGAAAGGATTATGATAAAAATAAATGCATATGATATGTCTATATTATTAATGCATTTATTATGCATTTATTTTTATCATAATCCTTTCTATTTCTCTTGTCAGTTCCTTAAGTTTAGGATACAATTCATGAAGAAAGGCAACGTAGTTTTTTCTTAGTCATGTACTTACGTCCTGCGCAATGTAATTCTTTGGTGTTAATTACGAATACAAACTCACTGCAACTGTGATCATTTGGATATTTATTTATAACGCGTGAACGCTCTCTTTTCGAATTATTTTAATTAAAATTCAACGTTAAAATACAAACATATATTGTTTGACAACGCCAAAAATACAGCAAGAAGTTATTTAAAAAAAGACATTATATCAAAAGTAACCACCCAAACCTGAACAAAATTAATTTCGATTGGAGTAAACATTTAATACCATATTGCATTTCTATAAATTTCAGTTCAGCTTCATTAATTTAAGAGGTTATTTTAAACAATATTCCAGAACTACAATGAAAGGATTAGAAACTACGAAAAAGTGATAACAGGGCACATACCCGTGTGTGTGTTTTAATATCACTATCACAACGGTAACAGTTACAATTGTCGTTTTTTTTTTATTTTAGCCCTGGAGATGATTTCGGAGGAGCTGGAAATTACTTGGATTGGAAAACAGTATGATGAATAATATATATATATATATATATATATATATATATATATATAATATTTAAGTTATATGGCTGATAAGGAGTAAAACACTTAACTAAAGTAAATTAGAATAATTAAAGTAATTAGGAATGAAATTAAAATTAATTATATTAAATTAAGTATATCACAGCATTACACTAAACTATACAAGTGTGTTTCGCTGTATCACAGCTATTCACTGCTTTTGATTCAATTCAGGATCAAAACCCGACGGATTTCTCATCAGAAGGTGATCTTACCCCTAAGATCACTTGCAGGTTTAAATAGAGTGTTCATTCCTAAGCTGACACTTGTTTTATTAAAAACGATGTACTTATGTATTTCAGATATTTGTACCTCTTTCATGTTGCAAGTTTGCTACGAAAACGTCTTATCTATCTATCTATCTATCTATCTATCTATCTATCTATCTATCTATCTATCTATCTATCTATCTATCTATCTCGCCTCCTCTCTCTCCCAATCTATCTATCTATCTATCTATCTATCTATCTATCTATCTATCTATCTATCTATCTATCTATCTATTGTCTAATAAGATATTGTGAAACGAAACTAATATGATTGTACAATGCTGATTCTATACCCTCATCTTTATCTTTATCTATCTCTGTATCTCTCCCCGTCTTTCTCTCCTTCGATCTCTCTCTCTCTCTCTCTCTCTCTCTCTCTCTCTATATATATATATATATATATATATATATATATATGTTTGTTGTAAACGTGTGTATGTATGAATGTAATGCATTCTAACGTCATATAAGTAAATTATTTCCGACGGTAGTATCTCCTTGAAAATGGTATTCTTAAGTAATATACTTCTTGTTTAACTCTGCAGAAGGAAAAAGTTAATAAGTTTTGATGTTGACCCTAGGTAACGGTAAGTAAACTTCGCTGACAAGCAGCAGGAGGTAGCCGTGTGTATCCTTTCTTCCTCAAATGACGCTGAATTTGAACCAAAGATTTTCCCACTAATACTTGCGTTCGTAACTTCCATTAGAGCTGCGTGATCGTATTATTTGTGAATAAATCAAATAAAAAAGAACGTTATGTTACCCAATGGAGATGATCATGTCACGTTAAAGTCAACTGTTTTTCCCTCTTTCTATGTTGGCTTTCCTCTCTTTCGCCTCTTGAGGTGTCCCCACGTTCTCAGCATCTAAAGCAATTTATGTATTCCGGCTTTTATTTGCTTTCTTTTTATTTTATTTTGTGATTGAATTTCTTTTATAAAAATCAGGGTTTAGAATGCTGACACGAAACAGATTTTACTGCACAAACCATTCTTTATACATGGAGTCGTTATCAAGTTTAAATATACACCCTACCTACGCAAATTGTTTATTAAAATACAGATGATACTATAATTAAAGTAACTACTTAATATCTATTTTATATTACAAAGGGACAATTAGAAAATCTATCTCTTCCACCTCAACTACGGGTTTAAAAAGGAAGACTGGCTCCTATAGTCTTCAGTTTCAAGCGGTCTAGAAGGAAAAGCCTAAGATCAGAACGTAGTGAGATTCATTTAGGGAACTTGTAACTTACTGTGCAGCACTACTCTGTGTGCAGCTATTCTACAAAGTGTGGTTGTTACTGCACATGAATTCACTATTATAATGAGGTCCTAGAAATGATGGAAACAAAAAGGAAATTAATGCTGAGCATCTGGAAGAGACAGCTGAGGTTCCTAAGACATGCAAGTAAAAAGGAGGGCTTAGAGACCCTGATACTAATAGGCCAGATAGAGGGGAAAAGAGAAAACGGAAAACAACGGATAACATAACGAAATGATAAGATTAAATCAAACAGTAACCACAAATACCGTAGCACTGGAGTTTGCACAGACGGACAGCATACCAAACCCTGTCAAAAGCAATCAAGATATTAAACAACAGTTCGATCCTCGCCGTTCTGATCAAGACGCTAGTATATATATTCAGTGCTAGTCCTTAGCTTATCAGCGGTAAACCTATCAAAACGGAAGCCATATTGTTCGTCAGAGTGAATGTTGTGAGATGCCTAACTATTTCAGCATTGATAATAAGCTGGAATACCTAGAGAACATGAGGTAAGATGTTAATAGGGTAATACTCAGGGTCAGGGGCTTCACAGATTTCTTAAAATAGAAACTACAGAGGATGACTCCCAAGGAACAGTAAAGCAGGTAAAAGTGAAGCAATAGTTATAGAGTTTCGAGAAGATTGGAGTCAGCTTAGTGTCTTTCTTTAGAACGATGAACTGAATTCCATTACCTCTGTTTGCTTTATGGGATTTAAGCTTAGAAAATGTTAGGGACCAGAGGTTATACATATATATAATATTGAGCCTCAGTTCTAGGTCGTAAACTGGTATAGTGCGAGTATTCTAGACGGGTTAATTGTAAAGTTGGATGAGAATCGAGAAAATCACTCAAACCTCTCTACTGTGGATGTGAGAACTTCGAATTGATTGTATAGACGAGGGATTGAGGTTTTTTCTGTTGTCAAGCACACTCTTACAGAGCCGCCAGTAAACCTTGGGACAAAACCTCTGTAGGCTGCTTCATTCTCCCTACAAACAACAGATTAGCATAATTTAGCATACAGTAATTTTTATTACTAGAAGGGACGATTGTGGTTACACTTGTTGCACTGGTAAAGCCAGAAGAAGTGATTCCTGACGGCGACGTAAACAGAGCGAACAGTGTATAAACAAGGAGATGAATAAGGTTTAATTCAAAATTTTCTCGCTGGGATGTCAGCTTTCACCCAAGAAGAGACTTCAGACTCGCAGTCTTGAACAGGGAGAATACAAATTTGTTCGAATTGACATTGTCAAGGAAATCACGTAATGAGTCACAGACTGCTCGTTCAAAGCAATAAGATATTCTGCTGATAAGATTTTTCCTAGATCGAGAGGGACTAGAAAGCGACATTTACTGACACCACTGATCAGAGTTTCTAAGAGGGCAGAGCTGCTTAACATGGCAAAAATCTTGGATAGAAGTAAGAAAAAGATCTGTAAGAGTAGTATGTCCTTTGTCATTGCTAGGAAAACGCTAGGGGAACTCAACCATTTCCGTGAAAAAATGAGAGATTGAGAATTTAACTAACGACTGGAGCTTGAGTGAAAAGTATCTTCCCATACAAATTAATGAAAAATAAACAGGCATTTGATGGTTACAACAAACAAGTCTATAACCATTTTTACTGATATAAACGATGTTAGTTCGTTATAAGATCAGCTCATCCTATCGCTACAAGTCTGATTTAGACACGAATAGAATATTGCCGCCACATCTGGGCTGGAACCGGACTATCTTCTCTTAACAATCATGAGGCAGCTCAAAATAAACGTCGGCCTTTTTCACTGACGCATTATTGCAAGTTTATCGCAATACTGCTGCTATTGCCTTGAAAATTGTTCAGATGAGCGTCATTCTTTATTTCTTCTGGCTGATATATTTACAAGCTTTTCAGGTCATTAAATTTCCATGGAATTGCATACATTTCATCCGTGTTACAGATGTGAGTAGAACGTTTTGTTCAGAGAGTTTCTTCTCTACAAATGCTATAAATTTGAAAGAGATTCCTTTTTTGATATTTCTCTGAACTTTTAACTTGTTCAAGTCAAACGTCAGTCGTTATCCACCCACTCTATCTTACTCCTTCTCTCATATAACACCGCATTCATTACCGTTTTTAAACAACATACATCTATCTACCTAGCATCGGGTTTACTTTAGTATATTAAAATTCAATGGGTGAAAAATATCATTTGTACCGAAGCATCGTTAAATTTCAAGTTGTAAATGAAAATTTATAAAGGGTGATGAAGTTACCAAATTAAAATGTGAAAAGAGTGATGCCGTCCTCCAGATACGCAATGGTGGCTTCTTATCGGTTTGTACCGACTTCTTATAATTAGTAAACCTAAAGAAACTGGTTGTGGATCTATCTGTCAATAATGTTATATATTAAAAGCGAATGTGGGCGTGTTGTAGTGCAATAGGTATCGGCTCGGAACGAGAAATTGGAGTGCTGAATGCACATTCCATTTGAATTCGTAGCATTCACTTAAGCGCAAATACCATTTGAATATATCGCATCTCTCTCCAGCTATGTGTTAAATAGCAAGACAGATTAGGTTCTGTAGCTTTGGTTGGTAACCCGTCTACCGCAGAAAATTATGACAATGTACTACAGAAAAATCTTTCGAGGCATCATCGCCCACGCGTGTATCACATATGGAACTGACTGATACAATAAGTAAATATATAATTAATCTAATTTCAGTATGATTTGCGGAGGCTGAAAGGAGGTCATCTGTGATGAACGTTATTTATACTTACAAAAGAATCGTTTTGAAGTTGAAAATGTGGGATATCTTCTTGTCATAAATTTTTATAGTTGTTCCATTGGATCTTTGATACTGCTGGAATTCAGTTTGAAAGGCTATGAAACCATAATACAATTGATTTCAATCAGGAAATAACTTAATATAAAATGTTTTCTTTGTTTCTTACAGTTATCACCCCAAACAAGACAGCAAAGCTATTAAACAGCAAGGTGTTGCACGGTATGGAAGAATTATAAAAAATAATAGTAAGAGGGAAGAGAAAGCGAATATGTTTGCAGTTTAAAGTATGGAGCTGGAAGGGAGTTCCACAGGGAGAAGTGTCAGAAAAGTAAATGTCAGCATAGAACTCACGACTATATTTAGCTAGGTTAGCACTAAATTTATGGGATCTCGACGCCGTTCTAATATTGCGATTAAATTAAAACAATTTTAGGAACCACTGCAAAAAGCGCATCCGAACAATTGTTAACCCTCTAGGGCCATTTGTATCATATTTGATACAGTATTTCCCTATAAGGAAACATTTGCTATTCATTGACTGAGCAGTCAGTACTGCTTTCATTTGAAATTTATAAAATATTTCTCTAAAATTTTTTTCAGGAAAATATTTCATTCAAGGCTTGTTTCATACTGTATCAAATATGATACGAATGGCCCTAGAGTGTTAAATTATCAAAATGGCGTAATTCTTTTTGATGCAATAAAGTAATTTGTTTATAGAACCTGGAAATTCGTAATGCCATTATTGAGTTGAAGCATAACATTCTGGCTACCTCCGAGGATATTTTAGCGTGTGTAAAATTATAGAATATAAAAAAATACTTCTCAACTTCACTGCTCCTTTTTAGTTTCTTGTATCATTTTAAACAACACACGGCAAATCTAACGGAAAATATTTTCCACCAAGTGTCTAACCATCATTTTATTGTCATTCCTAAATTAGTGGTTTTAAGTAACTTAACTCTGTTTAAGAGTCTGGGGTATAACAGCCCAGAGAATATCCCACTGCAAAGCTTACTCGAGGATTAAACTATGTTAGATTACACTATACCTGTTTTTCAAATTCGTTTAGACAAGGTTAAACTCTAGTCAGAAATTAGAATGTTTCTCCTGTTTAATAAGATGCATCCAATTATGTGATAGATATTCATTTTTATCAAAATGAATTGAGAATCGTAAATTTTTAGTGAATGTCCACTGTTGAATTGTCTGTTCAGTCAGTCGGCCACCATTTTATATTGATTCATATATATTTTAAACTTGCTAGTGTCGTATTTTACATTATCTTTACTCTGGGATGTGCGTTCCGGTGCAGTGAATATCGATTCGGAAAGAGAAATCGGGGTATTAATCCATCTCTTCCCTCAAGTTATGGGTTAAATAATAGGACAGATTGGGTTCTATAGCCTTGGCTGGAAACCAAACTACTGCAGAAAGCAAAGGCAACCTATTGTGGAATAATCTTCTGGCAGTCAGGCATGTCTCTTTCGAGACATGATCGTCTAAAGTGTGTACCACGTACGGCAGTGAAAGTTGTATTTTACAGTAATCTTTACTCTGTATAATGTCTAAGAACCACTCAAGTTGGTGTGTTATAGACTAAGAGATAAGAAGCACATTTTATGATATGTGTGTAAGACAAAAATTTACCTTAGAATAGAACAGGTTAAGATTTATTAGCAATTCATGGGAAGTAGCTGTTTGAGGAGAACTTACATCTCGCAAATGGAGTACAAAAAGAATAAAAGAGTATCACAGCAACGTGAGCGGCAGTCCGAATATTTGCTGCGAACTTTAGAACCGATGAAACAAAGGGACGTCGTTTGTACGATTTTTGTTTTAACTTGTAAATTATATAAATTTAGGTAGAAAGCAGAAAAAGTTGATAAATAACTCGGGTCATAATTTACTGACTGAGGACCCAAATCAAGTTAGGGGTGTTCAAACGTAGTACGCAACGACCTTTCACAACATACACCAGGAAACATTCTTGACTAGAATAAACTTTACCAGGGTATTTACTTGGCCGGATAATCTCGGCTGGTACAAATGTTCTCTCATCCGATCTTGTTATTGTAGTATAAACACAATAAAATATTAGAATATTCGCCAAAACAAAAATTTATTTATCTGGCAAAATCTAGTCTATTCCATGTGATTTTTCATAATGCACAAATTGTAAGCGCATTTTTAAAATAACTTAATGTCATGAAATAATTGTACTTGCTTTCTTTGCACTTGATTCAACGCACAAAAGAAACATAGGTCGATCATAAGATAATTGACAACATTCTTATCAATATCTTTACGTTCGTTATGGAAGTAATTGTTCTGAGTTCAACAGATCACGCTGATAATGGAGTTAGTTCTAATGTAATATAACCGATAAGTCAGCGCAGTTGTAGGTTTATAATCGTTAATGTTATCAGCAAGTTGATTGAGGTTCTGAATTTAATGTGTTAATACCGGGGTTGGTGTTGCCATGGTTATTAATCGTACTGATTCGCATAGAGGACTGGTCGTTGCAGCGCAATAAGGGTAATGATGATGAGTTTAATAGCAATGCAGAAGATAGTTTGCAACAAATGGGATTGATTTCCGGAATATGCCGATTGTTATTGATCTGAATCGAAACGGAAAATCACAGAATTCTATGGTATCAATGAAAGATACTGACGTGATGAAAAGTCTGCAAAATCTAAAGTGTTTAGAGTGTTTTTTATGCCTGTTCATTTACATTAGAGAATCTTCAAAATACTGCAATCACAAAACTTTATCAAATACAAACTATTAATCTTGTCGACACAAACCGTTATCTTTATATAATAATAATAATAATAATAATAATAATAATAATAATAATAATCCCATAGAATGAGAAATAGAAGATGTAACCATTCTATGGGATTACACCCTCTACACAGACAGAAAAATTGAAGCAAACAGGCCAGACATTATTGTTAAAAACCAGAAGAAGAAAACTTGTCTATTAATTGATATGGCTTGTCCAGCGGATTGTAACATAGCAATCAAGGAATTTGAAAAACTGTCAAAACATAAAGACCTGGAAATTGAAATAGAAAAAATGTGGAAATTGAAAACAAGAGTTGTGCCAGTGATAGTAGGTGCACTTGGAATGATAAAAAATGGAACAAAACAACACATTGAAAGAATCCCTGGAAACCCCAGCTTAAGAGATATACAAAAAAAATGTCGTATTAAGTACAGCCCACACACTAAGGAAAACTTCATCTATGTAATGCTGGGGATGATAGGGAAGATTGAAAAACATGAAATGGAGCCATAACAACACGCCACTACCTGCCTTAGGTCTCCCCGCAGACTTGGTTGGTAGTGAGATCAAAGCAGAAATCGAAATATGATGAAAAATGACATAATAATAATAATAAATTATAAAATTGGAAATCGAAAATAAGTATCATACCAGTGATAGTGGAATGATAAAAAATGAAACAAAACAACACATTGAAACAATCCTTGGAAACCCCAGCTTAAGAGATATACAAAAAAATGTCTTTTTAAGTACAGCACTCACACTAAAAAGAACTGTGTCTATGTAACGCTAGGGATGATAGGGGAGATATAAAAACATGAAATGGAGCAATAACAACACTGCAAGACCTGCCTTAGGTCTTCCCGCAGACTTGGCAGGTAGTGCGACCATAGCAGAAATCAAAATATGATGAAAACGACAAAATAATGATAATAATAATAATAGCTTGCTTACTAGCATACATGGAAATAACCGAGAACTGGATGATATGATTAGTCAAACAACATAAAAACGAAAAGAAAAATATTCAATAAAGAAAGAAGGCTGTAAATACAAAAATATATATTTAGTAGGTTCTGTCGAAAACGAAACGAAATCCAAGAACTCACTGTTGCAGCAAAAAAATATAAAAGGAAAACCAAAGATAAAACTCTTAAACAAATGGAACAACGATGGCAAGACAAACCTCTGCATGACCAATATCCAGAACGTGCTAATTTGCTCGATGTTGATACATTTAATAATCATTGATGGTTACGAGCATCTAGATTAAAGTCTGAAACTGAAAGCTTTATTCTTACAGAGCAAGATCAGTTTTCTTAATAGAAACTTTCCGACAAATATCGGACATAGTAATGTGGTTCCTAAATGCTGATTCTGTGACAAATACTAAGAAACAATAGATTATTTAATCTCATGGCGTTCTGTAATTGGCCCAAATAAATATAAAAATCGTCAAGATACAGCGGGGCAATATTTACACAGGACAATGTGCGAACACTTTGGAAAATATATAAATAAACACTTCAGCAGGGTGACGTTCACAGCAACTTGCCCACTATTTGCTATGGGTTGTTTAGCGGATTGTAACATCACAAGTCAAAAAATTATTAAATCTGTGAAAATATAACGACTTGTAAATTGAAATAGAATATAAGGAAATTGAAAACAATAATAGTACTAATCATAGCAGTTGCACATGTAATTAGAAAAAGTAAAACAAAACAAAACATTGAAGATCCATAGAAAACCCAGCTGAAGAGATATACAAAAAGTGTCTTGTAAGTACAGTCCACACACTAAGGAGATATTTGTCTATATAACACTAGTGATGTTATGGGAAATAGAAAAATTGAAATGTAGCCATAACAACGCCCCACTACCTGCATTAGATCTTTCCACAGACTTGCTATGTAGTGTGACCATAGCTTATATTCTATTATGATGAAAATAACATAGTAAATATAATATACAAATAAAAGAATTTGAAGACATCCTCCACCCAAGCAGTCAAGAATGTGTATGCAAATGGCAGATTGTGTGACAAATACAAGGAAACCATAAACCATCTAGTCTAAGAATGTTCTCTACTTGCCCCAAATAAATATAAAAATACTCACGATAAAATGGGTCAAAATTTTCAAACTCTTTAGAAAATATATAAAATACATTGTAGGTACATTATCCAGCACCAGTTAAAAATCTCCCTGTATTACACCATTTTCAAAGACATGAAAACTTAAGTAAACAGCCCGGACATTAGTTTCAAAACCCGTAAAAAATCGTATACATTTAATATGACGGGTCCTGCAGATTGTAACATAACAATCCAGGAATTTGAAAAACTATGAAAGTATAAAATACTGGAGTCTTATTCAATAGTGCTTTTAACTAAAAAAATAAAGAAAAAAAAAAAGAAAATGCCCCAGTTGACTCTATGTATAAAAATAAACGTTGCTTCTTGTTGTTTTTACTATGTTACAGTCCAATTAATATAGTGAAATTTTAGCTGTTAAATTAATTTCGTAAGTGAATACGGCTCCATATATTAGGTCAACGGTCTATCACAAACATGTCTGCGTATGCGTCGAGATTCAAACTTGAATTATTTTTTTTTAAACAGGAGTGGGTAAGTCTGTCTATCATCCGTTAGATACTCTTCTCTCATCTTTTGAACAGAAGTACAGATTTATCTCTTGGTTTTTCTGTTTAGGATAGGCTTTAGACTTTTTTTCTGTAGCCCTAATAAATATTGCTGTCATGATGTTTTTAATGATATAACTGTTTCGAGCTATGACTTTTTATACTAAGGGTGCCGAGTTAGAAGTTCTTTAGTTGCAGTTTCTTAACTGAGTTCAAGGAACTCGAACACTTTGTAGCATTTATAGAGGCTTCTCTAAGCAAATCTCGTATAATATCGCGCTTCTTTCAGTAATGCGTTTCTGCATGTTCTTCTGGCGCGCAACTCTAAGGCTAGATACTGTAGCCTGCGGAAAATTCTCAGGCAGTTCATGTTTTTATTGTGGAGTAGTTTTCGCACTGAAGGTTATAATCGTGCTATGTCGGTTGCTAATCGAATTAACGCAGCCAAAATGTTAGGAACTGTGTAATCTTCCACTATAAGCTGGCTCCTTAGTATTCGGCTAAATGCCGACTAATATCAACTGCCTACCAGTTCTACTGAACTCCAATAGAACTCTAAAGAACTCTCTAGGACTTCTAAGAATTCCTTAGAACTTCTCAAGAATTTCGTTCAAAATCACGTTTCTTCTACCCACATCCGTGTCAATCGTTGCAATTTCTGTAGTATGGAAATATTTCTATTGAGATCTTCTCCAGAGACACAATCCCTCTTTGAAACTAATCTGAAATTTTCAATCTCTTATTTGTTCCTGGTTATAATCTTTTCTTTCCTAAATATTCTAGTGTCCACATGCATGGCCTTCGTGACTATGTTCACGAGCATCTCTAACAGTCGAAAGAACTGATTCTCTGGATTGTATTTTGTGTACACTTCACTGTTCATTAGTGAAGTCAGGCGTCTCTACCGCTATCCTTTCATTTTCTCTCATGAGTGACTAATTCTTTCAATCAAATAGTAGATTACGTCAATCGTTTCTAACAAATCGTGTAATGAATTTTGGGTTTAATGGAAACGATTCCAGTTCATCTCATTTTAATGCATTTAATTTCTACATCATAGGACCTTCGTCAGGAACCTTCTCAAATCATCAGTTCACAATTAGGTATCTAGTGCAACAGATTCAACAAAATAAATATGCCAACTGTTCGCAAAGAAGAACTCCAAGCATTGGTTATCTGGGTTACGGAATGGCTTGGAAATTTGAATACATCCAAGACAAAATTGTTTTCATTTAATCGCCACTGAGACCCGTTTCTGCCTACCATCTATATGACATGTTAATCTTCAGAAGGGTAACACATTGTCCCATTCTTGTTTTACGTTTTCCACTGATATTAAGCGGAACGAATATATTGAATCAACTGCTAGTTTTACTGCTAGGAAATCTGGTTCACTGTGTTAGATAATTCTTCTTGTCAGAATCCATTTTGCACATTCATAAATCCACCAATCATTTATGCAATGAATATTGATGCTATATATGTTATGGTGTTCCTAAAATATATATCGAGATTCTTAAGAAAATTCAAAGGCTCTGTAAATTTACACAATTTTACCGGTCATCTCGACTTCATTCATTTTGTTACCATCGTGAGTGGCTTCCCTATGCCTTTTCTACAAATAAATTCTACAAATAAATTTATGGCAAATGAGGCCTTTGTTACAAGAGGGCCCTTTCCGTCATATATGTGAAAATCAGTTAATTTTTAGAATTGCTTATTTCAGAATGTTGATGAATATAAAATTCATGAACCAAGCAATTGTAAAAAAAGTCTTTACATAGCTGAAATAGATTCTGGATTTCTAACCGTTAAATTATATGTTGAATTTTCTTCTCTCTCTCTCTCTCTTTATATATATATATATATATATATATATATATATATAGATAGATAGATAGATAGATAGATAGACAGACAGACAGATAGATAACATTTTTTTGAAAAAAAGTTGTTAACTCCCCCTCTTTGTGTTTGGTATCTCCTTTCTTGGTCGCGAGGGTTGTCTTAATTTCCTTCTTAAATGTTGTTTTTTCGTCTCTTAATTAGCTAGCTTTCCCTGACCATCCGTTTAGGTGAAACCTAGGCAGGTTTGTCTGGATCATTAGGTGTTATCTATTTATTTCGCTCTACCTCTGTACTGATTTCGCTCTACCTCTGTACTTATTTCGCTGTTCCTCTGTCAGATGATTGCTAGTATCGGGGGTTTTTCTTTGCGATTCGTGTTGATCTCGGTCAGAACACTTCTGACTGACGTTCATGTACTAAGCTCTTTCTGTTTTTTTTAAAACCATTTTTTCCTTCCGTTGAATGTTTTCGAGGAAGGTTTTAGACACGAGTATAATTATAATCTCGTTTATATATATATATATATATATATATATATATATATAAATTATGTGCGTATGTGTGTGTTTGTGTGTTATCGCCAATCTTCTCAAGAAATTTATTTTTGAAAATTCAGCCAGTTCATATAAGGCAAACAAAATTACGTGACATAATAATTGCGATAATAAACGAGAATCGCTTGTGAATAATAACAAAAAACAAGAAAGCAAGAACTATAAATGTTACATAATTTCGTTTCTGTCCATATTAATTTAAATTAAGCGACAATCAGGCAATCCGTTAGGAATCTGAAATAGGCATTTTAAAATGTTTTTGTATTATCAGAACCCACATTGCTTTGTTTTCCAGCAACATCAAAGATTTTCAAATCTAAAGAATTTTTAAGAAAATGCATGAATGGAAACTTCTAAATTCTAAATAAATTTAAAGATGCATATCATTAAAATGATGTTTTATTCTAATTTCCGATATTTTTTCAATATGTGAAAGCCAGTCTAAAGCTCGTATCTTTAAAAAGACCTAACAATTAATGTTCCTTTATATTTTACACACCCAAATACGGAAACTAACGTGTAAAAAGAATATATATATATATATATATATATATATATATATTAATTATAAATTATATTTTATGTACATAATTTTTTATAAATATCCGTTACAAAGGTACATTTTTCGACATTGAAAGTTGAATATCTCTTTGGACGGAATGTGTAGATGCCTACACATTCCATCTGAAGAGACATTCAACTTTCAATATCAAAACAAATATACATTTGTTTTAATCCATTTACATTTGTTATAAAACATTATGTACATGTTCTAAAATAAATTTATAATTAATATTCAAAGCTATATATATTATATATCGAGCACTGTTTTAAATTAATGTTTTGGACGTTGTAAATATTCTTTCTCCGTTCTACATACAATCGGATATATATATATATATATATATAAACAAGTTTGTAATTTCATGATATCTTCTAAACATTTTCTGCCATACATTTACAAGAGAGACAGATTAAAACATCAGGTGGTTTTACCTGATGTTTTAATCTGTCTCTCTTGTATTCAATATCTACCGTGAAAATCAGATTTTACAATATTTTTATAATTTCCTTTTGTTTAATATAAGTTTTTTACAATTTTTATCTAAAATTTTGTCGATGCTCACATACTTGGCCCATGGTATACTCATGATACTACTGTAGACCCACATTGATATTTGTCTATATTTTTGAGATGGAGCATTTAATTATTTGCACTGTTTACATTTTTCGGATTGTTGTCTTCATATTTCATACTGACAAATAGTGTCCTGTACCAAAAGAGTTGTGAGTTTAATATCTGACTACAGCAGAAATGAATAGAAAACTTATAGAGTTGAGTTTAAATGATAAATATGATACTGAGTCGTGAGTCATTTAACTACAAACATCTACACTGTGAACAAAAGAATGGTTTAGTTCGAAATTCTAATCAATTGAATACGGTCGAAGGGTACAATGGTCAAACAATTGTGAATATGGAAAGGAAGAGGAGGACAACATTGTTAACAATGTAAATAGCATCTCTATATATAAAAAGCAAGAGGTCTTTGTATCTGTCTGTCAGTTTGTATGTACGTCCTTTATACAAATCCTCAATTTTTATCCGATTCTGACCAAACTTCAGAAAAATATTCTTTAGATTTCCGTTCAGGTCATGGGCTACCTATTTTTCCGATTTCCCCGCGATATTTATATATACAAAAAGCAAGTTGTGTGTGTGTGTGTGTGTGTGTGTGTGTGTGTGTGTGCGTATCCCCGTCTGCCTGTCCTTTATACAAATCCACAATTTTTATCCGATTCTCACCAAACTTCACACACATATTTTTTAGACTTCCAGTCAGGCCATGGACTACTTATTGTTTTCGGATATCCCACCCATATCTGAAATCGATACCCAGATATCCGATCAGGTCGGATCAAAATCAGGAATTCCGCTCTTTTATCGTGGTTCTTGCTGCCGAATTTGCTTTAACTTGGTAAAATTATTGTTTTTAGTCTCAAACATTAGTAGATCTTCTCAGATGACTCATTTTCACCGATATCGGAAATCGATAACCCCGATATTCTATCGAATCAGATCAAAAACCGATATTCAGCCATCAATCTGGCTTATTTTTCTTCAATTTTACTCTCGATGATTACGATAAGTTTTCATGGACTTATGTTAGTTTATTCTTAGATGACATATCTGACTTCGATATTTGAAATCGATACCCCGATATCCTATCGAGTCTGATTAAAATCATGTTTTCGGCCCTTTTTATTTTGTTTTTTGCTTCGGGTTTTGCTGTAAGAAGGTATAATTGTAGCGCTTAGTCTCAGCCATGATGCCATTTACTCATTTATTAGGCTTCAAAGTTCAGTTTGCGACGGAAGACCTATTTGACATCGATACCGGATATCAAAGTTTGACTTCCATACATTCATTTTTCTTTCAATCTACGGTTTCGCTTTGACTGGAAACAACTATTGCTTTTCATTCTATTTCACATAAATTCCACCTTAACTTTTAAGGTCTTCAATGTCAAGGTTTATCATGCATTAATTTTCCAGATTGTATTTTGCTCATACGGTGCTGCGCAAAACTGTGTTCACACATTAACTACCTTCACGAGTTCTAATCGAATGCCCGAATGTCCACGTTAGTTGAATTATGCTTGACTAAATTGATCTATTCAAATTACAGCCGTCTGAATGAGCATCTCCTTCATATTCACTTTTAACATTTTGTTGAACCATAATTCTGCACTTTTGCTATTGGTATCTCGCTGTATGTGTCTCAACCTCCGATTTGCAACATGCAAGGTTGCTTATTCGCACATTTTGCTCTTTTGATTTCACTGTAATTCTTTCTAAACGATCAAAGCTGGACAAGTAATTACACAAATATCTCTGTGAGTTCTTTCCTTTTAAATCAATGCCACCCCAAAAAATGTTTTATTGGGCGCCAAAGCGCTTCGGCATCGGCAAAGAGGGTCACTAGGGCCAACGAAAGCCCCTCGGTTAGTGCTGTGCGATTGTCGCAAAACGCAATGCATTCAGCAGAACGTAGGGCAACGGAAACTTACGATAAGCGTTATATTAGGTTATCCAGTGAGGTCTTCCGTAAAAACCTAGGCGCTCCAGGTTGGATGACTCCATACGGCCTGAGCTTAACGCTCAAGCTACTGCTGATAAGGCCTCTTTAAGGGATTCTGAAAGTACAGAGCAGCGACGGTCTCGGCGCTTCACGGACGCCGCTGCTAAGAAACATTCACGGGCGGCTGAAAGTACAGAACATCGGAGGGATCGTAATTTAAACAACCGTGCCTCAACTTCAGCTTCACGGGCTACCAAAAGTAGAGAACAGCAGAGGGCTCGCAATTTAAGAAACTGTGCCTCAACCTCAGCTTCGCGAGCTGTCGAAATTACAGAAGAGCATTCCGCTAGGCTTGCGAGGATCGCCTCCTCCGTTGCATCTGACAGAGCATCACATATTCCATAGCATGCTATGCTTGAAAAGAATAACCGATTTCGGGTAGCTAAGCGAGGAATAACAGTCTCAATAAACCATTTTGGTGACAATGTGCTTTCCACTACGCGCCTTCCGCCAACTACGCTTCACGTGCTGTCATGCAAATTGGCAGTATGAGCAATGCTTGCAGATGTTGTCAGTGTTGGAATTTCACCTTACAGAACGATGCTTCTCGCACAGTCAACTTTACGTTGCCTGCTCACGTGTGGGGAGTAAAAGTGTTGTTTTTTCCCTAGCACCGCGAGGTAAAGCGAAAAATATAGTTTATACCGAAGCTTTGTAGGGTTGCTAAACATTGGAGCGTCTGTCCGCTAACCGGCAGCTACCGGTTCCCCTTACCTTCTGCGTATGTGGCCACCTCACGGCAAGTTTAGAGATCCTTATTAGGAAAAACCACTATATAGTGAGCAATGCTTCTACCCACAGTCCAAAAAGTTAAAGTTTTGTGACAGTGCCATCTAAATAGTAGTTTCTCTTAACTAACGTGATCTAGGTAACCAGGGTAGCCAAAATTGAATTTATGGTACGAGCTGAGTAAAATTTTAAATACTTTTTCAAAACCTTAAGATATTAAAACACATTTAAGCACTCGGTCTGCATGGGACCGATTTATTAATGGTCTAAGGACGGTTAAAATTACTAAAAGGACTAATAATCCTTTCCTACAGATCAGGCGATTTGTCTGAGAGATATCAATACCTTACATTGCGGAGGTTAGATCCAAAACTGCCGTGTCTTAGCATAGAGATGAAATTGGAGAGAGACAGGGATTGGTTGAACCTGTCGCATCAGTCGAGCGGGTCCACGCAATTCAGACCAGCAAGCATGGCGCAGTGACAGAAAATGTGAAGTGAGACTAACTCTCAATGAAAGCTGTATGAACAACAATCGTCGGCCCAACACCAGCAAGAGGACAGTACTGGATTGCTATGTGATGTCGGTTCTTCAATATGGCTGTGAATGTTGGACAACATCTTCGAAGATTTAGGAAAAATAATCAATCTGCAGCATGACTGAGTTTATGTACATTTTTACTGACTTATTACTATTAACGGGCATGGTGATCAGCAAAAAGCGCTGCCCAAAATGCCAATTACAGGTGAGGGACCCTAAAACTCAAGCAGGCATAGAAATTAATATACCTAGGAAGTGTTCTAACAATAGACGGAAAGTGCGACACTGAGTTCTGAAGGCGAATTGGCATGGTGAAAGAAGCATTCCAGAAGTAAAAGCAAAATTTCACTAGAAACAAAGAGGATATTTACTGGAATGCTATGTGATGTCGATTTTTCAATATGACAGCGAATGTTGAACGATAACTTCGAAGATTGAAGCAGCTGAAATGTTGCTCTACACAATGATGCTGTTGATATCATGGACCGAGCATATGAGCAATTATTGGAAATAATGCAAACGAAAAGGAAATTAATACTGAGCATCAGGAAGAGACAACTAAATTTTCTCTGGGTCATGCAATGAGGAAGAAGGGATTGGAGAACCTGATATTAAACATACCAGATAGAGTGAAAAAGAGACAGTGGAAAGCAGCGGATAACATATTTGAAGGACCTCATCAGATGGATGACGGAACGAGGGTTGCATGGTGCAACAAGGAAAAGCGTGCTAAGAGCCACCAGGAAGAGGGAGATGCAGAAAAGTTTGATCGTCTACGTCCTGAAAGGACATGGCACATAAATAAAGAACAAGATTTTGCATATTAGTATAGTAATTTATTCTTTTTTGCTTTCTAATGAAACTTTTCTGTTTTTTAATAACATGCTATATATTTGTAATGTATTATTCGCTTCTCTAATGCACTTTCTGTCTTACGTTAAATAAATTATATACCCAGATTTGGGTATATCCAATTTGCAATTTGCGTGGTGAGCCGTTCCATTTGTTGTTTTGTTTTATTATTTTCCCCACCAAAAATATATCTTACAATCTAAAAACAGTTTCTCAAATAACCTGCAAACAACTGATACTCGCACACACACACACACACACACACACACACACACACACACACACACACATATATATATATATATATATATATATATATATATATATATATATATATGCTGCCTTAATTAGAATTCTATAGATTAAAGTCTGCTGAGGTGGTGGCTTCGCTAAAAGAAGACCATGATTGGCAAGTAATTTTTTAACTACTTTTCATGTTTTTTTTCTTCTCCATCAAGTTACTGTCTGCCCAATTCGATAATGGAATATGTAATTGACTCTCACGTTCGAAATGTATTTATGCAAACGGCACAATTCCAAATGTCTACCTCTTATCTAGAAGAAAGTCTAATTAATGTAAAATTAATTCAATATTTATAACCGCATCTAAACATACGTGAAGGCATATGTACGCATGCGTCAAGCTCAAAAGTGTCTGTTAGGTAGCGACTTTGATTTACTTTAAATCGAACATTAATATACTGTTTTACGAAATTTATTTATTTTATTTTTATAATTTTAGAAAATAAGTTCTTTGAACAATACGTATACAATAAGTGTTGAAGAAAATATTTATTTTAATAACAGATATTTCTTTTTTCTTTTCTATTGTTTTATGTCTTATTTTTTGACATAAAAAGGACGTCAATCTACTATTGAATGGTGATGTACTGCGCTCAGAAAAAATGTGTAATGAGGAACCTAAGAATAAAAATTAGAACAAAATTATTGCTCATAATAACTGAATTTTCTCAGTCATATAGAAATTGCTATTAAATGGATATATTTGCATTCTACAAAATCTTCTACATGAAGTAGTTTTAAAAAGTAGAAAGAAAAGAAAACATATGAACTAAAAGAAAACTTAATGAGTGAAAATCAGTAAAAAGAGGAGGCCAAAATGGTAACTACAAATCGTGTATACTAAAATCAAGCAGCTGCAGAAATTTAAATACCTTGTAATTGTCCTAATAAAGGACGGAAGGTGCAACAATGAGAGCCGAAGCCATACTGTCAAGGCCAGTGATGCATTCCGAAAACAGTAAAAATTTCGCTAGAAACAAAGAAGACCGTGCTTGATTGTTATGTGATATCTGTTCTTCACCATGGCAGCGATAGTTGAACAATCTCATCAAAGATGAAGCAAATACTTGAAGCGAATGAAATGAGACGCTGAGAACACTATAGAGAGAATATATGAGCAATGACAAGGTTTTAGAGGGGATAGATACAAAGAAGAAACTAATATTTAACTGCAGGAAAAGACGGCCGAACTTGCTGGAACATGTGTTGAGGAGAGAGGACTTGAAGAATCTGATACCCAAGAGACAGACAGCGTTAACAAGAGGTAAGATAAAGCAACGCGTGACATACGTGTTCAATTTGGACAAAATGGATGACGGAGCTGCGGTTGAGTGGGACAACAAGAGAAGGGGTGTTAAGAGCTACAATAGATAAGGAAGTGAAGAAAGCCATTATCATCTACGTCCCGAAAGGGACACGGCACATAGAATTACAAGTTTTATCCAATAAAACTTTAGAAACTACACAAGAAATATAATGTGTTAAAATTTATAGAGAGGTAGAAACAAGCGAAGATATTGTCGCATCAAAAAAGGGCATAGGTTTAGATAATATGCCTTTTTAAAACAATATCTAAACATATTTATAAATGGAACTTTGTCTGTGTGTGTATGTGTGTGTGTATATGTGTGTTTCCGTTAACTATAGACTCCGAAACGGTTGAACCGATTTTCTTGAAAATTTACACAGTTGTACTATAAACGTATGCGAGTGTTCTTAGCTAGGTTTTGTGCCGAGGTACCCTCGATAAATTTCGAAAATCAATAATCGAAAAAATCGGGTTATAGAAGGAGTGGTCCGATTTTAATAAAATTTGATACACTCATAGAAAAAGATATAAGAAACTATATTCCAAAATTTCAAGATTGCAGTTCTTACAATAGTGCAGAAAATCAATAATATATATATTTAAAAGCCAAGATCTTTGTGTGTATGTCTGTTTATCTGCCTGTATGTCTGTATTTTTTCAGCCCTTTTATTTTAGATTTTAGTTCATGTTTGGCTCTACGTAGGTATAATTGTAGTTCTTAGTCTCAGCCATGATGCCATTTACTCATAGGACTTATTTAGCTTTCAAAATTCAGTTTACGACGAAAAACAAATTGTTTGATATTGATACGAGGAAATCAAAATTTGACTTACATCCATTCATTTTTCTTTCAGTCTACGGTTTCGCTTTAACTGGAAACAACTATTGCTTTTTAGTCTTTCGTGCCAACGTCCAAAGAGTTTGAGCTCCCGGACTATGGATTAGTTTTAAAGCTTTCATTACACCCGAGCAAAGCCGGGCTATACTGCTAGTAAAATACAAATAAATAGAAAAGTATACTTAGAAAAAAAGAAAATAGAGCTGAAATTCAATGTAGTCTAATATTCTATGTTCATCGAAAAATTACACTCGTCGCGGTGAGCATATATTTCTAAGAACCATGCTTATAATATCATGGATAGAACATGTGAGTAACGAACAAATATTAAGTAAAATAGGCACTACATGAAATGTTCTGGTTTTAAAATATTTCTGTGTTTTCAACAGGAGTAGATATTTATCCTTTGTTTGCTGTTTAAGATTGAATATCTGATTCCATCTACAGTCCAATAATTTTCTTTGTCGCCCAGTAGTCCCTTGCGACTTAGGGGAATTATCGCCTTGATATTGGTGAATTGATTAAAAGATAACTTAAATCAGAAAAAGATAGCTGACATTGCTGTAGCATATAGTCCTGAAAGAGCATTTGGTATATGTGACATTCACAAGGCATAATGAAGAAAAAAACCGCAAACCGAAAAATATGACATAATCGATATTATTATGCGATAAAATATCTGACACGAAACTCTTGTTCGACCATATTCGTTGTTCCTTAGTCCGTCGACGCGGTTGTTTCACTACTCTGCACAGATTACTTCGGGCTAATAGGTAAAAGTCACCCAGACACTGTATCTTGCTGGAATCAAATCCAAACGACCTTTTAGTAAAGATATTGTTTGGAGCTTCAATATAGAAATGCGTATAGCCTGTATTGACTACATCTATTGTCTTTACTACGGCAATTTTGCTGGCAACATATCAGTGACGGAGAAGTTGAAGTGAGTGAGAATAATTATCAATCCTCGCAGTTGATTACTTACGTGTTCGTACGACGCAGACATTCTTAGACACAATTTGGATGTAGATTAAATTTCTGTACCATATAATTCTATTCACTTGTGGTTTCGTTATTTCACAAGCCAATGTAATTATGCTCAGACACCTTTCTTCGTTTTCTCTTATTCCGTAGGAATTGTGACTAGCAAAATGTCCAATACAAGATATTTTTTTTAAAAACTGCTATATACCCAACGACCTGTATCTATGTGCTTCTGTTAGGGAACATTTATTCTTATTAATACATAGAATTACATTTATTTTCCTCTATCAAACACGCAGAATAATACAGATGTTTTGACTACGTTCTTGTTTTAACAATGGACTAATGGCTACAAAACACTGGAATTTCAGGGGAGCCATAAATGACAGTAACATTAACAGGGCCAGAGTTTTTATGTTTTTCTAAAATTTGTGTAGAAACAAGGTTTTCTGCAATGTATTATTTTATAAAATTTATTTTTCCACATAATACTAAATTCTATTGAATATCCTACTGTGGACAATGTTACGCCGTGTTAAGAACAAAAGAATTTGGAAAGTTCTTTTAATTTTGGATAACGTTTTACATTGAATATAATATGGTATTGTTATCATATAGGTGTCTTGAGTACCAAGGAATAGATCTTTTGTTAACTAACAATGAACTCAGAGAGTACTTTTCGAACTATACTTGCTGTACTCTATAAGGTAGATTTTTGATTATTCAATGTTGCGCATTTAATATCACGATGTTCAACATATGCTTTAAAATTTAATAACATGAGGCAGAGTGCTGGAACAATTACCGGGTTTGCCTTAACATGTTTGTTTGACAATTTCACAGCCACTCAATCTCAGAGTAGTTACATATTTTGTCTATTTGCTTTGAAGTTTTAATTATGCCAGTAGGTCTGACCATATCAATAATTTAGCAGTCATTTTCATTTGTGCTGAAGACGACTATATCTTGACTTATTTTTATTATTAATATTGTTATTATTTACAACTAATCCAGCATATATTAAATTCAATCATTACAAAAACGATACATTTAGAAATAAACTTTTATAATAGAAACATTTCATACATACGGCACTTTTTCAAATTTTAAATTAAAATAAGCAACACAGAATATAAATTTATTAAAACTGCTTTCAAGAAAATTGTATGAATTAAATATTACCGCCAATGCTGCCAACGTCATTATCTTGCAGTACATAGTGAACTGGGTGCACAGAAACAGATATATAACCTTCCAGCAATTAATAAGAAAATAATCTTAAAAAACAGGTTAAACTTAAAACATGTTTATTAAGAGATATTTATAAACAGAATTGTTTCCTCTACTATTATTATCGATTGAAATACAATGTTATACATTCTGCAACACGCAGAATATAAGTTCGCACAAAAGGAGGAATGCAAGCTGGCAAAAAATATGTATTTATATTAAAAAAAAATTATTTTGAAAAAGCAGGTATGCAGATATCAGTGTTTGCCTTGAAGGAATGTAAATCTATTTCTGTAAGCGGCCGTGTTCAATGTCAGAGGATATAAATCATGGAAAGACAGGAATTCAGATGATGCATCTGTGAACTACAGAATAATAATTCTGCCAAACAGGACATTTTAAACAATCGCAGATGAATGTAATACCGCCAAAGGCAGTTGGTCAAAGGCAATAATAAGGCGAACATGATAATCAAATACCTTCGACAAAGATTAAGCATTTGTGTCTTCTTCATCTATGCGCCCTGTCCCTTCAGGACGTAAGCGATCATGGCTTTCCACGTTTCCCTATCCCTGGTGGCTCTGAGCACGCATTCTCCTGTTACAACATGCAACCCTCGCTCCGTCATCCACCTGATTAAATCCTTTAAATATGTTATCCGTTGCTTTCCCCTGTCTCTTTTTCCCTCTATCTGGCCTGTTAGTATCAGGTTCTCCAATCCCTCCTTCCTCTTTTCATGTCCCAGGAACTTCAGCTGTCTATTCTTGATGCTCAGTATTAATCTCCTTTTTGTTTCCATCATTTCTAAGACATCATCATTGCTCACATTCTCGATCCATGATATTCGCAGCATCCTTCTGTAGAACGATATATCAGTTGCTTCAAGATTTTCCTTCATCTTTAATGGCATTTTCCAGCATTCACCGCCATATTGAAGGACGGACAGAACGTAGCAATCCAGTACTCTCTTCCTAGTTTCTAGCGAAATTGTCCTGTTTCTTAATACTTTACCCACCTACTGGAATGCTTCCTTCGCCATGCCAATTCGCCTTCGGATCTCTGTGCCGCACTTTCCGTCTTCTCTGTCATCAACCTGCTCAAATTCATCAAGTATGCTACGCGCTTGTTTCTCCTGTCTCTCTTTTTCTGTACCATTAAGCCATCCTTACTCATACGTTTCAGGAACTTCATCAGTCTTTTCCGAATGTTATGTATTAGCTTGCTTTTTATTTCATCATTATTGCTCACATGCTCGGTCCATGGTATTCGCAGCATCCTTCTGTAGAACCACATTTAAGTTGCTTCAAGTGTTTCCTTCATCTTTGATGATATTGTCCAACATTCCCTGCCATACTGAAGAACGGACAGGACGTAGCAATCCAGTACTCTCTTCCTTTTTTCTAGCAAAATTGTCTTGTGTCTTAATACGTTTCTCAACTTCTGGAATGCTTCCTTCACCATGCAAATTTGCCTTCGGATCTCTGTGTTGTACCTTCTGTTTTCTTTTATAACACTTCCCAGGTATTTACATTTTTGTACCTGTTTGATTCTAGTATCCCCGACCTGTATTTGGCATATTGGGCTGCATTTTTACTGATGTTCATGCATTCGGTTATCGTGCAATTTATTTCTAGTCCTTTTTTGTTACTTTCTTCAGCTACCTTCTGTAGGAGGTCCTTGTAGTTTTCTTTCTGTGTTTCCTATCAGCACTGTATCATCTGCGTATCTTAGGTTGTTTAAATTGTGGCCTCCGATTTCGAATCCAGGTATAACTTCAAGAGTCCTAAAGATATTCTCGCAGTACAAGTTGAACAGATCCGGTGAAAAGACAGATCCTTGTCTTACGCCCCTTTCTAACTTTGTATATCTACTCAATTCATTACTTGTCCGTATGCAAGCGGTTTGCTCCGAGTAAAGCAAGACATTCCCAAATATGCCCAGGCAGCCGAGCATCTCCATCAATCCTTTGTGGCGTATTTTTTCAAACGCGTTCGAATAATCATTTAAACACAGTTATAAGTGCTTCTTCATTTGTATTGCCCTTTCGGAGAGCATCCTAATCATAAATATGGCATCCCTTCCAGTGTTTTTAACGAAACCACTCTGTTCTTGTCCTATCTCTTCCGCTTCTCGCTCTATTCATCAGGATTCGGACGATCAGTTTTGTTATATGGCTCATTAAACTGATGGTTCTGCGTAGTTCGCACTCGTTTGCTCCTGGCTTCTTAGGTAGTGATATGAAGATAGAATTTGCTGAGGTCATCTTTTATTATCTCACTATTATGAATTTCATTTATTATTTCGGTAATTTTCACTATACCAAATTCTTCCAGGGCTATTAGCAGCATTATGACTATGTCCTCTGGTCCATCTGCTTTGTTTCTATTCAGTTTGTCTTTTGCAGATACCACTTCAGATTTTAAGATGTCCGGTCCACCCTCAACTGCTGCCTTCAACTTTGGTTGTTCTCTATTGTCGTGGAAAAGAGATTTTATATATTCTTCCCATCGTTGTAGTCTTTCCTCTTTCTCCAAAATGATTGTTCCATACTTAGATTTTATAAATCCTGTTGAAGAGCAGGTTTTTTGTCCTGTCAGTTCTTTTATTTCCTTATGCATGTCTGCTTTATTATTCCTGCTCAGTCTCTCTACATTTGCACATTTGCCATTTCTCTTTACCTATTTCCTTGTGTAGTTCCCTATACTTTGTTCCATGTCTTGATATCATTTTCTGCCTCCTTTGTATCATGTCCAGAATCTCTTCAGTCATCCACTCATTTTTCTTTCTGTGCCTAATTTTCTTTTGGGGCAATGTTGTTTGCTGATGTCACTATTGCTTCCTATAGCGCATCACATTTCGAGTGTCCTTTCCCAATTTGTTCTTCGTATTTGGTTTTCACGCTGTTAGTGCAATCTTTCTGTAGGTTGAGGTCATTCACGAGTGCGTTGTATATCAGTTTTGCTGCAGCACTAGGCTTCTTTAATCTCCATAGTTTGACTTTTAATTTGAAGATGTCTGAGACGTTGTCGCTTCCACAATCAGCGACCGGATAGGCATTGCTTTGAACCACTGTATTTCTGAATTTCTGTTTATGGTTATGTAGTCGATCTAGTTTTTCGTGTCACCTCCTGGGCTTCTCCATGTCCACAGACTTCGTTGGTGTTTTTGAAACGAGGTGTCAGTTATTACCTGGTAATTTGCTATGTACCATTCAACCTCTTTCTCTTCTATTTCGTTGCGGATTCATAAACCAAAATTGCTAGTTGTCATACCTACCCTCTCCTTTCCTACTTTGGCATTCAAATCTCCTATGATGATCCTGATTTCTTGGCTTTTACATTGATCCTTGGCCTTCTCTAGAGTGGAGTAAAAAGATTCTATTTCTTCCTCGGTACTTTGTGTTGTTGGTGTATAGATGACTACAATTGCTATGTTGAACGGTTTCTCTTTCAGTTTTACCAGGAGAACTCTTTCGGAGAACTGGCAGTATCCCAAATCACATTTCTTCATTTCTTTGTCCTGTATGAAACCGACTCCTTTTTCATTATTGTTGACTCCGGCGTATATTATCCTATGGTTATCGGTACTGAAGTCTCCATTATTTGCCCATCTGGTTTCGCAAAATATTGATTTTTAGTCTGGTCATTTCCTGCTTGACATTCTCTAGTTGTCCGCAGCTTTTTAACGTCCTGACGTTCCATGTCCGCAAGGTAATCCTTTCTTTGTTGCTCACAGTCAAACAGGGTAACGGTCCCGAGACACATGTTGCTCCTGTCGTTCCTTCCCGGACGAGGGACATATTTTGGGAAAAACTGTCCCCTTTACGCAGTTGTTGCTAACAGTCCCCGGATGACGGTCAGGTGACACCTGTTGCCCATGTTGATTCTTTCCGGGCGAGGAATTGCTCCCAACCCCCTTCACGCGGTTAGATTTAATATGTATTTGTTGTATAACCATGATTTTACGCAGGATAGATAGATAGTGATGTGGCATCCTGTTACCTTCTCCACGGTGATTTATTGGGACACCACCTCTAGTTAGCTGGCCGTTGACTCATCAAGAGTTCCTACGCACTTTGCAGGTTACTTTTTTTTATTCTACCGGGTTGATAACATCCCGTATATAAAAAAAGAAAAGAGAGGTAGAAGAAAGAACAAATATTAAGTATATACTTAGTATAAGTTCAAAGAAGTTTGTCCTGTAAAAAAGTCAATTCACCTATATATTCCTAACTAGCAAAAGAGAAAGCATCACATATCCAACTAACAGACGATATTTTCTTTGAAGCTTTGTCATTCCTCAAAGAGGGCTTCTGTTTCATTCGGTTAATTCCGGAAAATACTGATTTTGTGATAGTACGTGGTCTAAAGGGGGGGACTGAGACAAATAATGCTATTAACTATTTTACAATACAAAAATCAATTTTAAATTGAACATTAATAAATTTATAAACTTAATACAAAAAAATTAAATATTCTGAAAACAATATTGAAAACAATGCATGAAAAACAGTAAACGAAGATTTTTTTCCCTTACCTAATAATCTAGCAAAACAACACGACACTTCTTAGCAAAAGTTAGCATTACATTTGTGTAGAGTTCCATAAATCTTAACTTATATAAGATCGGGATTTTCCGTGTCAAAAGAAAGAACATCCTAGTAGTCAGAAATAACACAAATAAAGCCAACGCCAGACAGTTCACCCTCTCTTGTGCGTATGTACGATACTCCATCTGAATTCACCTATATACAGAACGGTCAACGATAAAAATAAAAATATAAGACTATATGTTTATATAGAATATTTTCGTGTCCATCATTGATATCAAGACAATCGTCGTCCTTGGTATACATACTGTACAACAACAGTAATGTTATAAGCAGTATTAAATCATATCAGGTTTTAGGTGATCATGTCATTACCTAACTTTCTTAAATTTTGTTTTCAAACAAAATTTGAAACTTTAATCTAAGTTTGACCCTGTTCCGCAAACAAATCGCAAAATAACTTAGTTTGATCTGCTTATTGTTTATTTGACGCCGTACACTATTATTCGTCCCTATCCGGCAAACCACTCACACAATATCACGACTTAATTTGCTTATTGTTTATTTGACGCCGTACACTATTATTCGTCCCTATCCGGCAAACCACTCACACAATATCTCGGTTTAATTTGCTTATTGTTTATTTGACGCCGTACACTATTATTCGTCCCTATCCGGCAAACCACTCACACAATATCTCGGTTCAATTTGCTTATTGTTTATTTGACGCCGTACACTATTATTAGTCCCTATCTGGCAAACCACTCACACAATATCAAGTTTTCATTTGCTTATTGTTTATTTTAAGCTGTAAACCAGTATTTGTCCCTATCTGGCAAACAACTCACACAATATCTCTGTTTAATTTGCTTATTGTTTATTTGACGCCGTACGCTAGTATTCGTCCCTATCCAGCAATCCACTCACACAATATCACGGTTTAATTTGCTTATTGTTTATTTGACGCTGTAAACCAGTATTCATCTCTATTCTTCAAACCACTCACACAATATCTCGGTTTAATTTGCTTATTGTTTATTTGAAGCTGTATATATATATATATATCCATCCCTATTCGGCAAAACAAACAAAATATCTCGGTTTAATCTGATTAATATTTATTTGACGCAGTCCGTCTTTATTCGTCCCTATTCAGCAAACTACACAAACAATATATAGTTTTGATCTCCTTATTGTTTATTGGATGCTGTGCACCTGTATTCGTCTCCATTCGGTAAACAACTCTCATAATATCTTGGTTTGATCGGCTTATTGTTTAGTTAACACTTTATACCTGTATTCTTCTTTCTTGGGCAAACCAATCACACAATAACTTGGTTAGATCTGCTTAGTCTTTATTTTTTACACTGTACACCAGTATTTTTCCCTGTTCTGAAAAACAAGTCACACAATACTATGGTTTGATCTGTTTATTTTTTTATTTTGCACTGTACACATATATTTAGCCTTTTTCGGCAAATCTGTTACACAATATTCTGGTTTGCCCTGCTTATTATTTATTTGACGCTGTATAACTGTATTCGTTCCTATCAAGCAAACCACTTACACAATATCTTCTTTGTACCTGCCTTTTGTTTCTTTCCGTATTTTCTATCAATACTAAATTTGCCAGGTACGCTTTGCCTATTATGTGTCTCGGAAATTCTACTAGTCTCTTTCTTATTTGTGTATTTTTCGCTGTAGTTCCTCTTTTAATTAAAGTTTTCCTAGTGTTCTCATGGTCAATCCACATTATTCCCTGCATTCAAAGATAAAGTCAGAACAATTTTCTTTTCTATTTGTTACTCAATTACTTATAGTTTCTATTTCACTTAAAACTTTCCCATTGTTTAATAGTAATATCTGTTACTCTAAGATAGATTAACGCCTATCTGTTTTGAGAACCTTTTTTTCATTTTTATGGAATTAGTCAATGATTCACTACCATACAGAATATTAAATATTGCTGAGTTGTTAGGTTTTAATTTTGTTAATAAAACATCCCTATGTCTTAATATTCTTTTAGATTTTGATCTCTATATTTTTTATTCCTACAATACAGATTAAAAGTAAATGGAAGATGACTGCTTGAAATATATTCACTCAGCTATGAGATGACCTTTTGTGTGGCAGTAGTAATCAGCTCAGAAAGAGGGATTGGTGACCCCTGTTTGAATTCCATTTTATGCAATGCTTTCACATACGCGCAAATACAATTGAGAAAGTTATTAATCGGTCTCTTTCCTACATCTATGGGTTAAATAACAAGACAGATTTTGTTCGTTGGAGTTGGTTGGCAACAATTTTGCCTCCTGTCAGTAAAGCCGATGGTAACCTCGAAGAGAATAACACATTGCAGTTTCTTCCGTCTATTCTTCTCTATAGATATGAATTGGAATAATTATATCAGAAAAAATATCGAAGGCTGCTACGAGCAATGATGATTCCCTGTGCTGGTCCAGACAATTCTTCTCACCTGAAATTTTCTTGCAACTCGTCTACCACTTGTCTGTGAATTAAATATTGTCCAATACTGTACTCCAATTCCTTTTTCATCTCAAACTTCTCATCTGTGAAATTCTTTTCAATGTTTCTGCCTTCCTGCCAACTACAATCTACATAGATTTTGATATAATGTCAAATTTCATCTTTTGTCACCAGGAATTCTGTTTTTATTATTGTCATTTTTCGTCAGTAATTTTTATCATTTCCCTCTTTTCTTCTCCGTTGCATATTAATGTCTTTGTCGCTTTACATGGAATGGAATTATTGAAATAAAACATTGACCACAGAAATACACTAAATAGTATATGAACTATCGATAGCTTCTTTTGTTAGCGTTTTACCTTGAAAATTTCATTATGTGCACGTTTATATATAGTACGAGGGTCATTCAATAAATAAGGTGAATTTTTCGGTATTAAGGACTTCTAATACAGATAGAAGCTTACTTTCTATTAACTAGCAGTATAGCCCGGTGTTGCTCGAGTGTAATGAAATCTTTAAAACTAATCCATGGTCCTGGAGCTCGGACTCTTTGGACGTTGGCACGAAAGACTAAAAAGCAATAGTTGTTTCCAGTTAAAGCAAAACCATAGACTGAAAGAAAAATGAATGGATGTAAGTCAGATTTTGACTTCCTGGTATCGATATCAAATAAGTTTTTTCGTTCTGAAATGAATTTTGAAGGCTAAATAAGTCCTCGGAGTAAATGGTATCATAGCTGAGACTAAGAACTACAATTATATCTACTGAGAGCCAAACCCGAAGCAAAAACTAAAATAAAAGTGCTGAAAAAATACAGACATACGGGCAGATAAACAGACACACACACAAACATCTTTCCTTTTATATATATATATATATATATATTATCGATCTTCTGCACTATTGTAAGAACTGCAACCTTGAAACTTTTGAATATCGTTTCTCATGTCATTGTCTATCAGTGTATCAAAGTTGATTAATATCGGACCACTCCTTGTAAAACCCGATTTTTCGATTATCGATTTTCGGTATTTATCGGGGGTACCTCGATACAAAACAGAGCTAAGAACACTTGCAGACGCTTGTAGTAAAACTGTGTAAATTTTAAGGAAAATCGGTTCAGTCGTTTCGGAGTCTATAGGTAACGGACACACATAGACACACACACACTGAAAAGGTTTTATTTATAAATAAGTTTAAATTTTTTTCCCTTACTTCTTTTTCAAAAGGATTTTATTTTCTTTTTGCAGATTGCAAAAAAAGTTTGAGAGTTTTGTAGATTAACAAAAATTGCCAGCCAAGAAGCATACTCCAAGATTGAACAGAGGTCAGTTATCAAGTTTTTGGTTGCTGAAGGGTGCAAACCAGTTGAAATTCATTGGAGAATGTCAACTGTGTATGGTGCCACATGTTTCAGCCAAAGAATGTCTACAAGTGTTTAATTGAAAGAACTTTGAAAGTGACGATAAAGTCAAAAGTGCTGAGACATCAGTGCAAATATTTTTACGCTGAGGGAATACGGAAGCTTGTGCACAGATGAGAAATGTGTGACACTGCTGGGAGACTTCCGTTGAAAAAAAATATATATAAGCTTCTATCTGTACTAGGAAGAAAATCACCTTAGAAAATTCACCGGCAGATTTTCGTTTTAGGTTCCGACGGCTTTTTCCCCTTCAAATTTATCCAAAATAGCATTATTTCTGTGCAAATGAATATGCTCAACTCAAATCAACAATTAGTTATTGAAGAAACCTACTTGTTTTTCATCTGAACGTCCATAAAAACATCGAACTACATTTTACAGCCGTGACTTTAATGCAGTCATGTAATTAACTGCTGAATGACTTTCTGCATAGGACAAAAAATTTCGGTCTATTTTTGTCCTATTTATACGCATATTACTTTCATTACATGAAGTAAATCGCCGGAAGTTTCAGTAAAGGAACTAAATCGGCCGAAATTTGTCGCCTACGCAGAACGTCATTTTGCAGTTAATTACATGATTTCGTGAGAGTTACGGGTAAAAATAGTGCGTGATGTAGTTCGTTTTTTATGGACATTCAGATAAAAAAGGTAGGTATCTTCAATAACTAATTGTTGATTTGTGTTCAGCATATACATTTGCAGAGAAATAATGCTATTTTGGATAAATGTGAAGGGGGAAAAGCCTTCGGGGCCTAAAATGAAAATTTACCAATTCACCTTATTTATTGCATGATTCTCGTAACTTTCATACAGTATATGATGTAAAAATAACTACAGGAATTTGAATCTGTGACGTTAGGTAAGTGGAATTTTAGAAAAATGACATCTGGCAGTGTTTAAGTTTAAACAAAATATACTTCTCTCTTCGGCCAGAACTTTCAAATAAATTCACCGACATCGTTTTATCCAGATCGATTTTGTATATTTCCGGCAGAATCAATACAGTGTCTCCAGCAATCCTTCTTTTTCTGTCTCAAGATATTTTAAAAGAAAACTGACTCTGGACAAAAAGAGAAAAAGAGATAGACGTGCACAATAGGGAGATGTCATCTTAATCTGCCAACATTATTTACAATACAAACTATAAAAACAAAGGCCAAATGAGATCTGTCTGGCAGACTATTCCACTACGATTGTTTGCTTTTCTTTTCTTTTTTTTTACCTTTACTTAGCAACAAAAAATTCTTCATTCTCCGGTTAGTTCTCAAGAGCCTTTTCATGGGAAGATAGAACGTCTGATGTTTGGACCTCATCGAATTATTTCCAAAACGCCACAAAACTTTCGCAAAGAAATGCCTAGAAGGAAACCCCGAAAATCTTTTTACTAATTTTCTTCTAACTGGCTAATTTTTTTTTTCAATATACAATTTCTCAGTATAATCGATGTTTTATTTTTGTTAAGCCAAATTTTCCCATGGAAAAATCTATGATGAAAAAATATGTAATAGTTTTCTATCATGATACAAAATTCATAAACGTTTTTCTTATTGAATAAAACTGAATAAATTTTATTCAAACAAATTTTGAGATTTTAATCGAATGGCTGCAATTTACTATTTTTTATAAGTATTTAATGTGAACCAGGTTTACGGGAAATAAATAAGCAGGAAGTTTCATACGGTGATTGGCAGACTCTAAACGGTCATATTTGTGACTTTGGACAGCAATTGTGTTAATGCAAATGGTCCTTCATACAAGACAATTGATGAAACCTAATTATTCCCACACAAACTGAAACTGTAGAAAGATATAGAATGGCTATTTGTGTTTCCTAATATATGCGGTTCATGAGCAAAATACTAACACACAGGAAGATCTCAATAGAAACGAAGAAAAGAGTGCTAGACTGCTACGTGATGTCAGTTCTTCAATACGGCTGTGAATGCTGGACAATATCATCAAAAATGAGGACAAAACTAGAAGCGGCCGAAATGTGGATGCTACGGATATCGTGGACTGGGCATACAAGCAACGAAGAAGTGTTAGAAAGAATGGCAACAAAAAGGAAATTGATGCTGAGCATCAGGAAGAGACAACTGAAGTTCCTGGGACATGCAATGAGGAAGGAGAGCCTGGAGAACCTGATACTGACTGGACAGATAGAAGGAAGGAGAGACAGAGGAAGGCAACGGATAACATATTTGCTGGGTCTGATCAGGTGGATGACGGAACGGGGGTTGCCAGGAGCAACAGGAGCAAACATACTAAGAGCCACCAGGGATAGGGAGACGTGGAGATCCATGATCGGCTACGTCCTGAAGGGACAGGGCACATAGAAGAAGAAGAATATATGCGGCCGAGACTGATATATAGAGACATCTCTATTAATGATTATAATTTCACCTAATATTTTATTGCATTTCAGATTTATCATGTCGCAATAATCAACTATACTTTTAAGTACTAAGTTTTTAAATCACATGTACCTTCAGTTTAAAAATAATCATAGATCCTGACAGATTGCATTCCTTTGTTATATATAAATTGTCATGATTCTTTGGAAAGATACTGGAGTAGTTTGAGTTTACTTTCTCAAGTTTTAAGGAAACATTAGTCATTACGTAGGCTTCTTGGAAAGTCTAAAGAAAGAGGGTCAGTCAACGATGCTATTAATGGGAAATTAGAATATTAATGCCTTCCCAAAGAGCATTTTATAATGAGTAAACACGAACGATTGGGCTGGTATTTGAACTGAGATTAAATGTTGATAAACTTTATACTACTTAGATCTACATTTCTCTTTTAAATGTAGCCAATTTAAAGAAATAAGTCAGTCAAGAAGTATTTATATGTGGAACGGGTTTCTTCATTATCGATTAGAATACACTATTTGCTTTTAAGAAAGGTTCAATCATATCAAGATGTAGATGATCATGTCTCTCCTCAACTTCCTTTATTTTATTTTTAGAAGCAAATTTGATACTTTGAAAATCTTTTTCTTTCTGTTCTGAAATCCACTCAAAGGTCTCGGTATTTATCCAGGTTCTGGTTTTCAATCTGTATTCTCTATCAGTGTTCAAACCTCTGTCCTCTCTAAACTCACTAACCTCTGCCTATCTGCTTCCCGTTTTCCTGCCTGGTGGAAATCCTCCTATGTAGTTCCTGTATTTAAGAATTCTGGCGAACCCTCAGGCCCTGCCAATTACCGCCCTATTAATCTCCTTCCGATCTTTGGCAAAGTTTTCGAAGCCATTATCAACGCCGAGGTGATTCAGCATCTCACGGCCCACAGGCTTCTCTCTGACAAACAGTACGGGTTTCGCTTCACCAGGTCTACTGCTGATATGCTAACGACCATTATCGAGTACGTATACCTGGCTCTCGACAAGAATATCGAAGCCCGAACTGTTGCCTTGGATATCTCCGAAGTGTTCGACAGGGTCTGGCATGCCTCTTATGCAAACTGCGGAGCTACGGTATAACTGGATATCTGTTTGACCTCATCCAGTCATTTCTCCCTAACCGTACATTGAAGGTAGTATTAAATGGGCATGCCTCCCAAAACTACTATACGAACGTGGGCGTCCCTCAAGGTTCTATCCTAGGTCCCACGCTCTTTCTGATGTAGATAAATGATCTCCACGACGCCATTAGATCCCAAGTAGGCATGTGCGCCGATGACACCACAATCTACTCTCGCCTCGATCATAAACCCAGTGTGGGCGACAAAGCGAACCTCGCTGCCGAGCTTGAAAAGGACCTCCAATCCGTAGTGGCCTGGAGTAGGAAATGGCTAGTAAATTTCAATGCTTCTAAAACGAAGCTGTTATCAACTAACCACCATAGACAATCGCATCTACCTCCCATTAGCATGGAACAGGATTGCCTCCCAGAGAGTAAAACACTACACCTCCTTGGCCTTACATTTTCAGCGGAAGTCAAATGACTATATCGAATCCATTGCCAAATCTGCCGCTATGAAAGTCGGCTCTCTGTGCAGAGCCTGGAAGTTTTCCGGCCTGAATCTATCCTGCACATATACAAATCTACCATCCGCCCATGTATTGAATACTGCTGCCACATCTGGTCGGGTGCCCCTGATACTCTCTTTGGGCTTCTTGACAAAATACAAAGGAGAATCTGTAACGTGGTTGATGCTGGCTTGGCAGACCGGCTGCAACCACTCTCTCACCGGCGTGATGTGGCTTCCCTGTGCCTCTTCTACAAGTACTTTCATTGCTTCTGCTCCGATGAACTTAGATCATTGGTGCCGCCTAAGCACGAATTTACACGAGATACTAGATTAGCAACTAGGTCCCACCCTTTTACAGTTAAGCAGATAAGATGTAACCGTAATTTCTACTTCCAACAGATTCTTTACTCGCGTTTCCGCCTGTGGAATTCCCTTCCACATGTCTGCCTTCCCGACAGCTACAATCTCCAGGTGTTTAAATGTAGGGTCAATAGACACTTCCTATCAAACTAACTTCCAATTATTCTCCCAACGTTCTCATCTACCCAACCCTCATTCTCGGTATCGTTACCCGTCTATCACCCACCCTCTGACATTTCCTATATTTAAACTTAACCATCCTTTCTCCACTCTATGTAGCCCCCCTGCGCAGTAGTGGCAGTGAAATCCCTTGCTCGGGGTGAAACGCTTAAAAAAAAGTTATCCGAAAAAAATTTTTCATCATGCATCCGGCAAATTCTACGAGTCATTTTTTATTGTGAAAATCAGATTTCTTGTCAATCTTTATTTAACTTAGAAGATGGAAAAGGAGAGAAAATACGGTTTTAGGAAAATAAAAATTCTGATCCAGTCAAGATGAAACAAAGAGATTAAAAACCTGGGATATGTTGGGAATATCTACATGGATCATAACAAAAGAAGCCAGGAACTGGCTGCTAACAACACGTACTCATATTAACTAAGTACACAAGAGGACATTTATCCTAACCAGGGAAGGGTTTCACAGGAAACCATCACAATGCGACAAGGAGACTTAAAAAAAAAAAAGTCAAGCCACGTTCACACAAACCAGATTCGTTACAGTCAGCCACCTTTCTTTGAAATCCGTCGAAACCAGTCGCTTTCTATTAATTCTAATCATCTATTTGAGCTGATGCTCAAACTATCGTATCAGATACTGATGAGAAAGACGTTGATTTTGCAAGTCTTCCCTGGTTTGAGACGCACCAGGGGCAGCGATTCCACGTAGAGCCGGACTGCACTCACTTTTCCTCAGCCGGCAAAATAGAGGCTCCAACTCCGAAGCGTAAATTAGAAGTGACAGTGGAGAACGCTGTCGGACCGATCGAGAACAGCACTGGGGGAGCGATACAGGAGGCTTATCCAGCGGCCTACAAAACAGCAGCCAGGTAGCGATAGTAAAACCTATGAAATGCCTTAAACTGATACAAATTGATCAGCGCGACATCATCGTCATTTTTTACACCCTCAAGGATTGTGCGGATCAGATGCAGGTTGCTCTGAATTGTTCGGACCTTCACAGCAAAAGGCTTCTCAGGATCCGAACAGAATCTCGGCAACTGACTGTAAATGCTTAGTCAGGATCTTGGCCATACTCTATAACTATGCGTTTAGCAGATTTATGAGTCTGTAGTCGTCTACAGCGTGACCACACCCCTGGAGATACGGTTGGAAAGGACTCCTGCCGAAATCCGTTTTTGAACACGGCAGTTAAAATTGGGACAAAGATGTGCGATAGCCTCAAGTACAATTCATAGGGCAAACCATCCAGACGTGGAAACTTGCCACGGGCTGACCTTCTTCAAAGCCCCGTCGACCACCTCACAGTCGGCGAAAGCGTAGGGAAGTCAGCTAAATAGCAGCACACAGTCATCAACTTTTCAAACAAAGTGAGTATCTGCGATTGCGGGACATCCACGCCAAGTGCCACGAAGCTGGCGGGCAGCCATACTCCGATCCCTCAAGCACCTCGCACTGAAGTCTGACAAAAATAAAAAATAAATCTGAAAAACATAAAAAATAAACTTTAATCGCATACAGGATAGAAATCTGCAGCAGTAATATCCCGACTGATTGTCTAAGATTGCCGGTGTCAATATCGGACGTAATTCCTTTATCAAGGAAAATCCCGCCGAGGTCCGTACGGTAGATTATTTTAAACGCCCTATATAAGAAGGTTTGGAGCAACACTGGGAAACTCCCTACGCATAATTGTGTAATTTTTTTCAGTTCAGGCGTTCCAATGCGAGCCATGGTTATTTTAGGAAATTGTTCCTTTGCCGCTGTCAAATAGACCCAGATTTTGAGGTTACCCCCGGTATTCCGAATAAGTGTAATTACATCTGGAACACGCGGAAAGCTTTGCCGATCCTCCGTAGATTTACAATCTGCAGAGGTAAATTTAAACAGGGGTTTCCACATGCTGCTGCGCTGTGTTGAGAGGTCCATTTTAGCTGTCTTCCTTTCGATTTAACAGATGGCCTCCCCCTTGGGCAAGATTTCTCTTGTCTTAGGAGGGGTTGGAGAGTTGATTGGAGATATGATTAGGGAGGTAAGTGGTATAAGTGCAATGGAAGCGAAGGGTAATTTTTTTTGGGCGGGGGTGGTAATTGGGGAGGATCTTCATCAGCCCTATTCTCTCCAGACAATTTTTCCTGTTTCCAGCAGTTTTTCTTGTCTTCCTCCTTCTCCCTCATTCTCTTCAGCGAGGAAGACAGGGTTGCAGGCATCTCCTCGATGTTTATCTTTGCTGCTCATTCTGTTTACTTTCTATGGACATTGCCGCCGTTGTTCATGTTTTCCCCCTCCTGCCTCTCTTGCTGCTGCCAGTTTTTTGGTGCTTGTTTCGGGGTATGACGATAAACAGCATCCGGCAGTAATGCCTTTGATGTTGAAGGTTGCGAGGAGTATGGAACTACCTCTTAATTGCTGTTTTTCCACCCTAACTCGGGGTGGTAGCACCTGTTAGATTCGCAGCCATTGGCAAAACTTTAACCCTCCGGATAGGGGTCAAAACATTATGAAAGTATGAAAACAGACTTTTATCAATTATATACAAAAACATTTTTGAGGGAAAATATATTACCAACAAAACTTTTGTAAATGAAATATAATTTCAAGAAAACGTTTTTGAAGGAAAAATAATACCAATGAAACAATTTGAAGGAAAAATTTTACTAACACAAGAATGTTTTGAAGGAAAGATTTTCCAAACAAAAATAAGTTTTTGACGAAAAAATTGTTATCAAGAAAAATATGTTTTTGAAGAAAAATGTTACCAACAAAAATATGTTTTCGAAGGAAAAATGTTACCAACAAAGATATGTTTTCGAAGGAAAATGTTACCAATAAAAATATGTTTTGGAAGAAAAATGTTACCAACAAAAATATATTTTCGAAGGAAAAATGTTACCAACAAAGATATGTTTTCGAAGGAAAATGTTACCAATAAAAATATGTTTTGGAAGAAAAATGTTACCAACAAAAATTATGTTTTTGAAAGAAAAATATTATTAAAAATATGTTTTTGAAGGGAAAATATTACCAGACAAAATATGTTTTGAAGGAAAAATGTTACCAACAAAAATATGTTTTGAAGGAAAATGTTACCAACAAATATATGTTTTTGAAGGAAAAATGTTACCAAAAATGTTTTGAAGGAAAAATGTTACCAACAAAAATATGTTTTTGAAGGGAAAATGTTACGCAAAGAATATGCTTTTGAAAGAAAAATGTTACCAACAAAAATATGTTTTTGAAGTAAAAATGTTATCAACAAACATACGTGTTTGTAGTAAAAATGTTTACAACAAAAATACGGACCTAATGCTTTCGCATTAAATGACCCCCAAAACAAACTAAACCTAATTTTAATGCTTGCTATCGTTGTCTTTCGCGTTGTGGCGATTGCTTCCGCACTTTTGTGGTTTTCGTCCTGTGCGACATTCTGCTGTGGAGGTGGACTCTTTTTAGGGCTCTTCCGACCGACCACCTGCTATTTGCTTGGTTTCTTTTCCCTCCGTTACTTTAGCTGCTCCTGCCTCCTTTGTTGGTGCTGATGTCTAAGGGTGCTGGGTTGCTGGTGCATGGTTTTTCCCTGGGCACGCTTTTGCTAAATGGCCCGAGGAACACAAATATAACAGTAGGGTCTTCTGCACTTTAGAGAGATATAAATTGATCTACCCCGGCAGATCAACACATTAGGCACCTCATTAAATTCCTGTAACATTAATACAAACCTTGAACATACAAACTCGACGTCAGATCAAATCTCTGCTCTACAAAGCAGTACTGCTAGCTATATATAAAGTTCGGAAGAATTCAATCTATCATAAGGCTAATTACAATATATATATATATATATATATATATATATATATATATATATATATATATACGAATGTTAGAATAGCATATTTGGAAGTCCAATAAAAGAACATTAATTTTTGGGCATTCTGTCTCCAATTCAAACGGGTCTGTCTACGCTGGGAAAAATGATATCAAGGTTGGTTATTTAATATACTCCTGAATACTGTTTTGTTTTCTCGTTCACTATTGATGTTTTATTTTTTTTTAATTCTTCTAACCGATTAAATACTTCCACTCCCAATAACTCCTTGTATCTTAGTAGCGTTACCGACATACATGGCCTAAAGCTATATATATATATATATGAAAAGTCTCAGACTGTACAAGTCGCGGAAGTCATTAGAAGTCAAGGGTTACGTTACAAGGCAGTTTGTATGGATAGGAGAAGAATGTAACGGTTAACCCTATATTTTAACAGGATAAGATTCTAGTGATCGGGGTTCCACAGAGCAGTGGTTCACGAGTAGAAGCTTTACCAGTGCTGCTTATTCTCACCGATGAAATATGGAGTAGATGTGGGTCATTTACTACAGTGCAAATTACAGAGCCCGTCCCTGACGTGAAGGTTAGACATGGCGGAAACAAGGAAAGAAGTCCTTTCGAGCACTTTCCGTGAGAGTAGAGATAGATCAGCAAATGTTTTGCCACATCCCGTCAGTGAGAGAAGGTAGAAAATAATTCGTCCCCAAAAAACCTCGGAGATACTTTTAAACTCTACTGAAGGCTGGAAAAGTGTGGTCTGTGCAGTTCCGCATATGAAAACAATACTCCTTTGTTGGTCTCTTCTGTCAGTCAGTTAAGTGCCATACGTGATACACCCTTTGGGCGATCATGTTTCGAAAGAGAAATGACTGACTGGGCTGAAGCTTATACCTCAGTATTTTGCCATTGCTTTCTGCGGTAGATTGGTTGCCAGCCAAGGCTATAGAACCCAATCTGTCCTAGTAATTTAATCCATAACTGGATGGAAGAGACGGATTAATACTTTTCCCAAAAGTATTTGTGCGCAAGTGAATGCAACTGGAATTCGAACTCGGCACCCCGATTTGTCGTTCCGAGTCAATATCTACTGCACCACAACGCACATCTACGTGCCTATGGCTTAGTGGGTAGAAACCCCCGAATGACAACAAATCGGTGATGGTTCGATTCCGGGCTGAAGCAAGTGGATGTCTAGCTTCACTGATAAGCTGCGAAATAGGCTTATATTTAGATGACAAATACATATATTGTTAAATATAGAGGAGAACAACTGTAAATAATGAAAAATTTGTTCTAACTTCGGTAAGAACAGTGTAAAGTTGTATATATTAACCTACTTTTTTCTATTTTTTATTATTGTTTATTCAACTATATTTATACTTCAATTTCATATATTCAATCCATTTTCACCTCCCTCAAGATTAGGGTAATCCTTCATATTTTTTTTGTTTTGAGGGGGTCACCTTGAAAATTGGTTTATAGTTAGATAGTTGAAAGGCAGATGGAAAGGAAAATAAGGAAGTATGAAAATAACTGCACGGGTGACAGATTTTATCTTTTCCAACTTGTGGTGTTCTTTCGACCAATCAGAACAGCTAAGACTGGTCATCTGACTAGCAATTGAACAAATCCGCTAGAATAAATAGCAGGTTTTACTGAGCGTAGTTCTTTGCCTCTGGATGTGGACCGAATACAGATCACATTATGGTCGGGTCACCCAACGAAGGAATATGTTGCCTAGGCTCGAATCTTCTGATGACTTGGTAGTAACAGAACTGATGACATATCCGGAGTTAGCACTTGAAGGTATATGAGAACGAGGGTGTCAGGTACTAACTTGAGCAATAAAGGGAACTAACCACTTCACCTTTAGTAATCCCTAGTGTATAAATGTTTCACTTGAGGCCAGGTGGAAGTTTAAAGCCCAATAGTCTCAGAGAGAATATCCGTTCCAATGTGAATGGTTGTAGTTCAAAGTTCAATAGACGATGGCCGAATGTAATGAGTTTGGTTTAAATGAAAATTGTAACGGGTAACCGGAAAGAGCCCAGAATGCCAATTATATGTTGGGGATACTAAAATCAAGCAATACAAAATTTAAGTTCATATGAAGTGTTCTAACGAAATACAGAAAGTGCGACACTGAGATCATAAGATAAATTGGAACGCATTCCAGAAGTTAAGCAGACTATTAAGCTACATGAATATTCTGCTAGAAACAAAAAAGCCTGTTCTGGATTGCTATGTGATGTCTGTCGTTTAATATGGCAGTGAATGCTAGACAATATAATCAAGGATGAAAAAACCGAAATGTGGTTACAGAAGGATGCTGCGGATATCATGGATCGAGCACGTATAAAATGATGATGTTTTAGAAACAATGGAATCAAAAAGAAAATTAATACGGAACATCAAGAAGGGAAAACTGATGTGATGAAGAAGGAAGGTCTGGAGAATTTGACACTCACAGGTCAGAGAGAAAGAGAGACAAGGGAAAGCAGCGGATGACATATTTGAAGGGCCTTGGCAGGTAGGTGGATGACAATGCGGGATTTGGGTGGGGTAACAGGTAAAAGCATACTAAGAGCTAATATTGATAGCGAGACGTGGAAATCCATGGTCGCTTACGTTCTCATAGGTTATTGCACATAGAAGAAGAACGGGAGAAATCTCATTTATTCTGAGGTTGGTTTATTTTATTTTATTTTATTTTACGGTATGTCAATCTCAAAGTTGTTATGTATTTACTTAGATCACTAGTGCCGCCTAAATACGAATTTGAACGAGATACTAGATTAGCAACTAGATCCCAACCCTTTTACAGTGAAACCGATAAAATGCAGCCGTAACTTCTACTCCAACAGTTTCTTTCCACGAACTTCCCGACTGTGGAATTCTCTTCCAAACGATTGCTTCCCCGACGACTACAATCTCCAGGAGTTTAAATGCAAGATCAATAGACACCTCCTAACACACTAACCTGCTCCCATTCTATCAAACACTCTTCCCATATACCCAACCCTCATTCCTCGCTATTCCTTACTCATCTGTCACCTTCCTCCTGACATTCCCTATGTCTAACCACTCCTTCTCTTTACCTTCCCCTATGTAGCCCCATGCGCAATAGTGGCAGTGTAATGCCTTGCTTGGGGTGAGATGATTAAAAAAAATGTAATGCTATTGAAATTTTTGACGGAGTGGTTCGTTTGAAGAGAATATGTATTCTTCGGTGGTATTTTTGTTTATAGTTTTATTTAATTTCATAAGTTTATTGGTTTTAATTTTGCTATAAGTATGCTTTTACCTGTTACCCCACCCAAATCCCGCATTGTCATCCACCTACCTGCCAAGGCCCTTCAAATATGTCATCCGCTGCTTTCCCTTGTCTCTCTTTCTCTCTGACCTGTGAGTGTCAAACTCTCCAGACCCTTCCTTCTTCAGCACATATCCCAAGAACTTCAGTTGTCTATAAGTATACAGTTTAACACTTTCACTGTGCTTTGACTCCAGTTTAGGGAGTAACTAGTTGTCCATGGATGGGAGCTTAACAAGCGCCACTATCCCTCGTCAAATGTGGATCTGAGAACAACAGAAAATAAGTCCACGCTCCTCAAAACCGCCCGATCAGGAGCCTTGCTTCTGAATGCAGTTTATCGTCGTACCCAGGACATATACTATTCTTAAAATACTCTATTTTATATCCCACTCTTTGATCTGATTTGGATAAATCTGTATGCAGCTTGAGAGAAAACGTACAACTAATTTAATCAACGAGCAAAAGTAAATGTAAATATGTATAAGGATTGTCTTTAAGCGGCCCAAAGCTAAATAAAGGAATGATTTTGATGTGTGAAATTTCCAAGGAGAGAGAAGCTTTATGTCTTGGCATTTACATAAAAATAACCTGGCTTTTGTGTGAGCTGTATAATGCCTAGATGTGCCGAAAGGAGATATGTAAATACGTCTTTCACCGAAAAGGACCAAGTGTGAACATTTACTGACGTTAGCTTTTAACCGGCTAGACCTAAATAGAGAAAGATTCTGTTGTATCAGTGTCCAGATTTCACGTCAGGGTTCTTTCTCCTTTTCGTGGTTGACGAGCCTCTAATCTGTGGTAAATGTAAATATGCAAATCAAACAAACATCCAGCAAACTTCCGTGTAAATGGCTACTTAGCATATATTTCCTGCGGATAAAAAAATGATTTAATTTTGATGCATCAACCCTGAAAATAAAAAGAGACCAGGCATATTCCTTCAACTTGAAGGCACACTGCAAATAAATATTACTCCTCCTCAGTATAACTGGTCGTTTCCAATCAAGTTCGCCTTTTGTGAAACATCTGAATTTCTTCAACACCAACATTGGATTTGCGAATTATACTACAACTATTTGGGGTTATCATGAGTTAAATTTTTAATGTACCTCGCAACATCTATATGCGGTTTTGAATTCGAAGTTTAAACAGGCGGTTAACCTCATCAAAAAAGTCCAGTATGTCCTCTTATTTACATCAATGTTGACTTATTTGTTTTTACGGTTTATAAACCTGTTGCAGGTTATTCAAAACCGGAAATATTTTAGTGTGTAACTTTCTTTTTAGATAATAGTTTTTAATGGTGCGAAGTGTTAACAATTAATCCATAGGTCAGGGTTGATCCATAGTTTTTCCACTGGCGTTTGAACTCAACAGAGACTGGAATTTCGAGTCATTATACCTCACACCACTGCACACCCAAGCTGAGAGAAATCTAATATTCTGAAGTAGTCACCCATCTGACCTGGCCTTAATTCTGGTGTTTGTACTGGAAAATACAACTTTATCGAGAAAAATAACTAAATATATATTCCAGTAATTTTACAAATATATGTCAAGATCGATTTCAACAACAGGAAAGGTACTGAACTGATGTGAAATATCCATAGAAATGACTAATTTGCATTAGTTTTCATACAAGAACACTAAAGTAGCCACAATGTGGTAGAATGCATTTATATCAATTAATTTGTTTTGAAGAAAGTATCTAAACTTATTCATAAATGGAACTTTGTCTGTGTATGTGTGTGTGTGTGTGTGTGTGTGTGTGTGTGTGTGTGTGTGTGTGTGTGTGTGTGTGTGTAAGTTACCGATAGACTCCGAAACGGCTGAACCGATTTTCTTGTGAATTTACACTGTTGTAATATAAGCGTCTGCGAGTGTTCTTAGCTAGGATTTGTGTTGAGGTACCTCCGATAAATATCGAAAATCAATAATCGAAAAAGTCGGGTTATAGAAGGAGTGGTCCGATTTTAATCAAATTTGATACACTCATAGACAAAGACACAAGAAACGATATTCAGAAGTTTCAAGGTTGCAGTTCTTACAATAGTGCATAAAATCGATAATATATATGTATATAAAAGGCAAGATGTGTGTGTGTGTGTGTGTGTGTGTGTGTGTGTGTGTGTGTGTGTGTGTGTGTGTGTGTGTGTGTGTGTGTGTGTGTTTATCTGCCCGTATGGCTGTATTTCTTTTAGCTCTTTTATTTTAGTTTTTGCTTCGGATTTGGCTCTAAGTAGGTATAATTGTAGTTTTTAGTCTCAGCCATGATACTATTTACTCAGAGGACTTATTTAGCCTTCAAAATTCAGTTTACGACGAAAAAAAGTTTTTGATATCGATACCAGGAAATCAAAATTTGACATACATACATACATACATACATACATACATACATACATACATTCATTTTTCTTTCAGTCTACGGTTTCGCTTTAACTGGAAACAACTATTGCTTTTTAGTCTTTGGTCCCAACGTCCAAAGAGTCTGAGCTCCAAGACCATGGATTAGTTTTAAAGCTTTCATTACACCCGAGCAATGCCGGGCTATACTGCTAGTGAACGATAAGAAAACTGATACGTAAGATTTTTGCTACATTTCCTAACGTATCCCAAAATTGTATATATCAAAATATTCATCTATCTGAAATCATTAATCTAAGAAAGATTGTTTATGATCGTGCTTTTATTGCTGTCTCAGAGAGTGTTGTGGATTCTGGATGAAGAACCGCACAAAATAATGAACAATAACAACAGATATGGAGATAGGTAAGTAGGTTATATTGATACATAATATACAAACTTAAACGCGGGTTAGTCAATTCAGGAATACTATTAGTAGAAATAAATATATGCAAGTTTTGATGTGAAATCGTTGGAAATACTATGTCCGTGTAAGTTATTCTAGCTGAGTGGGGAGCTATGAGCTAGTCTGGGTTCTGAGTAACTTCGATATCTGTCGGAACACTTCGATAACTGTAAAGGATCTCTACGATTACTTTCCACGGTTCTTCCAATAAAGCTGTGATTCTTTTTTCTCTCTATGGCAAGATGTACCGTCAGTCGAGTCCATTATCATATACAAAAAGGGGAGATCCCACAACCGATAGAAAAGAGGGAACATTTAACAAGATACAGGGAGAAATGGATGAACTTTCATCTAAATTAAGCAGGTTTGAATATAACACTGATATCTCATTTTAACATCAGTCAGTTAAATGCCATACGTGATACGCGTTTGGGCGATTATGTCTCGAAAGAGACATGACTGACTGGGCAGACGATAATCTCGCAATAGCTTGCCATTGCTTTCTGTGGTAGACTGGTTGCCAGCCAAGGCTATAGAACCCAATCTCTTCTGTTATTTAACCCATAACTTGAAGGATTAGACGGATTAATACCTTTCACAAGAGTATTTGCTTGTAAGTGAATGCAACGTATTCAATTGGAATTCGAACTCGGCTCCCCGAGTTGTCGTTCTGAGCGGATATCCACTGCACTACAACGCACATCCTCATTTAACAGCTATATATAGAAAAAACCCAAAAGTATTCTGAAATAAAGAGAAAATACTTTTAATAAAATTGACATCGGATTCAACCACTGGCTTTTTGAAATCTCTTGCATCTCTTCCGGGCTGTCTGTCTGATTATGTTAGTGAATGATGTTACAATGTTTGCTTTCAGTTCTTCTTTGGTGTTACAAGATGTTTAGTTGGTCTCACGCACAGCTGTGCCCCACACATAATAATCAAGAATATTGAAGTCTCGGGGTATATATGACCAGATGTAACTCGTGGTGTGGTTGCAGAAATTGTATGGCATCTATGACGAGGTTCTCCGGCTTGTATACCATGGTCCAAAGTGCTCTTGCCTGACATAGACTTTTACAGCAACTACCCTCTTCACCAATAACTTCATGCCTCGTCAAGTGCCTTGATGTAGGACTCCATGTTTAGTGTGAGGACCTCTTCAACAAATGTGGGGGTTCTTTTATTATCAGAACATACAAATTGAGTTTTCCGAGTTGACGTAAGTTCGTAATCATCATAACTCATCGATCTCTTTCCAAATCACCAGCCTGATACCAGCTGAAATGTTCGTATTGAATTTTCTGTCGTGAATTCCAAGCTGTTTAGCGAAATCTCTGATGGAATGAACTGCGTTATGTTACTCTTCTTCAGATATTTTACCGAACTTACCCTTCAATACAGTGCAGTTGACAAAATCAAAATCAAATAACGCTCATTGCAGCATTTTATGCACCGCATCCTTTATAGTGTAAATACTATTATATTTTCAATGTGAGGGATGTTTTTTTAGATATATATTCTTAGATGATATATCTTAGATGTTATACATTGGAGATACACATTCTTTAGATGATATATTTTAGATTATATTTTCAATGTGAGGGATGTTTTTTAGATATATATTCTTAGATGATATATCTTAGATGTTATACATTGGAGATACACATTCTTTAGATGATATATTTTAGATTATATTTTCAATGTAAGGGATGTTTTTTAGATATATATTCTTAGATGATATATCTTAGATGTTATACATTGGAGATACACATTCTTTAGATGATATATTTTAGATTATATTTTCAATGTAAGGGATGTTTTTTAGATATATATTCTTAGATGATATATCTTAGATGTTATACATTGGAGATACACATTCTTTAGATGATATATTTTAGATTATATTTTCAATGTGAGGGATGTTTTTTAGATATATATTCTTAGATGATATATCTTAGATGTTATACATTGGAGATACACATTCTTTAGATGATATATTTTAGATTATATTTTCAATGTAAGGGATGTTTTTTAGATATATATTCTTAGATGATATATCTTAGATGTTATACATTGGAGATACACATTCTTTAGATGATATATTTTAGATTATATTTTCAATGTAAGGGATGTTTTTTAGATATATATTCTTAGATGATATATCTTAGATGTTATACATTGGAGATACACATTCTTTAGATGATATATTTTAGATTATATTTTCAATGTGAGGGATGTTTTTTTAGATATATATTCTTAGATGATATATCTTAGATGTCATACATTGGAGATACACATTCTTTAGATGATATATTTTAGATTATATTTTCAATGTGAGGGATGTTTTTTAGATATATATTGTTAGATGATATATCTTAGATGTTATACATTGGAGATACACATTCTTTAGATGATATATTTTAGATTATATTTTCAATGTAAGGGATGTTTTTTAGATATATATTCTTAGATGATATATTTTAGATGTTATACATTTGAGATATACATTCTTTAGATGATATATTTTAGATTATATTTTCAATGTAAGGGATGTTTTTGAGATATATATTCTTTAGATGATATATTTTAGATTATATTTTCAATGTAAGGGATTTTTTGAGATATACATTCTTTAGATGATATATTTTAGATTATATTTTCAATGTGAGAGATGTTTTTTAGATATATATTCTTAGATGATATATCTTAGATGTTATACATTGGATATATACATTCTTTAGATGATATATTTTAGATTATATTTTCAATGTAAGGGATGTTTTTGAGATATATATTCTTAGATGATATATCTTAGATGTTATACATTGGAGATACACATTCTTTAGATGATATATTTTAGATTATATTTTCAATGTAAGGGATGTTTTTGAGATATATATTCTTTAGATGATATATTTTAGATGTTATACATTTTGGCACGAACCTATCTCTTCAAGGTAAGACATTAATTTGATAGTTGAATATTTTGTAACAGTTTCCTCATATTGGTTTCTTTCTAATATTTATATCTTACAGGTAATAAGTGATGACATTCAGTTAAAATGTAATTCATCTTAAGTGCCGCTTTTTGTTTTGTATATATTGGTTAATTATTTGGCAAGTATGAACGATTAATATATCTGTTGCCTACCCGCAGCCTTGCTAACAATAACACAACCTTCCTTCCTTTCTACGCACCTGCCTGCATTCGCTTTTCATCGGTTCATTTGTAATAAGCTTGTTAATTGCTTTGTCAATCTATGAAAAATGTCTTAAAATATGAAGTCATGGATAACAATAAAAAAATATCTATTTAGCCATGTCGATAGTTATGGTTATCAGTTAAGACTTGGAGAACGCGTATCAGATTCGTGTAGGTTTAAAGACGACGGAAAATGTGACAAAGAAATCCTAAGACGCATAAGAATAGCAAAAATATTTTGTAACTTGAAATATCTGTTAGATTCAAAGAAAATAGCGCTGAAATTCTCTGAGATTAAATATTCAATATGGTATTTAATGCACAAAACTTCTCTCACAGATTAAGAATATATGAAGATAGCCTTCATTAGACAGATACTTTGAATACCGATCATCCGAATATCATGGATAGAACACATTAGCAACGAGGAAGGTTTAAGCTACAACTAAAGAGACAATTATGCATACAACTAAAAAGTGACAGCCATCTTTCTTTATTATATCTAACTTTCAGGGGTAAATACTGAGAAAGAGCGGCCTAGGAAATATAACACTCACAGGTCACATTTAATGCTACTGAAGGAGAGGAAAGAGCAAAATAACTATATAATTGTCAGTAGATTACTCAGAAAATCTTATATTCATTAAACCAGCAAAATAACGATGTAGATAGTCATTATCGTATATATATCACAAGTGCACGACATATAAAATGAATCGTGTCATATTTTCGCTCATAAATAATTTAATACCTTTTATATAAATAAATAATAATGACAGTGCACTTTGTATTGAATCACTTTGTTTAGAAACTTAATTTGATGCGCAAAAAAAAAAAATCAGAACAGACACATGAATCTAGTTTCCACAATTTATAATGCACTTAGGTCTAAGATTATGTATTTGGGAAAAATATATTTTTCTGAAAAATGTAATTTGTAGGAATAATTACATTGTATGGATAAATGAATTTTTTCCAAGCAAATAGCAAATTATATTGCTGAATATGTCTTATTTAAATTTTTTCAAATTATTTGATGTATGACGCGTTCAAATCTGATTATTTTTGTAGAAAATCGAATACGCGAATAGAGGGTAACGTTTTATTTATCATGGGAAATTTCAAAAATTCATCTTTGCAAGAAAACATTGAAATCAGTTAAAATGTATACGTCTACATACGAATGTTTATGGCAAGTTCTGCGACGGTTGGGGATGACTGGTGTAAGATGGTTTGTTTTATTTGTTGATGTGTGTCGATATATGTGTATTAGTAATTACGCTTTTTGTCGCTGGTCCAGAAAAGACCAATTCTTTCGAAAACACATATATTTATCCAACACACACACACAAACACATACACACACACACACACACATTATATATATATATATTTGGGTAGCAATCAATCTCTTAAATATGTTTCTTTAAAAATCACCGAGGATCAAGATTTTATTAATTTTATTTATTTCATTTTTACAATATTCTTCTAAGTTTTCTTTTAGCTGGATATAAAGTATGTATACATGTTCCATGATTGTTGAGTTTCAAACGCTTTCAGCCACTTCAGTGCCCATTTTCACAATATATTTTGTGCAAAAACATGATTGCTGCCAAAATACATACACATTTGTTCAAAAAACCAATGTAGTGTACAAATTTACATGCCCATTCAGAGATTGCATCTGCGATACTAATAAAAAAACTAGTACACATATTGGATTTACTACAACCACGCTCTCCCGTAGAGTTACATGTCATCTTTCTGATCAGAGTACTATTAAACAACATTTCTCTGAAAAACATAAACATGTAGGTAATATCAGACAGATTCTGGTAAATAATACGGTGATCCTTACTCATGCACACAGTAAGAGGAATCTGCAGATATTGGAGGCCATGTACATCAAATCTAAACAACCAACACTCAATAAAATCAACTGTAAATCCGGAAATAACATATTATATTGCATTTGACTACGTGGTTTTGTTGTCATTTCGCGCTATCACGTCATAAAACCGCATCGCAAATTTAAAAACTGCGTTTATTATTTTCGGTAACTATTGTCGTTGCCAAGCGGAGTTTTATGTCAACAGAAAATAAAATCGTCGGTGATGGTGGATGTAATAATATTTCAGTCTAAACAACCTCTCTGATGATGGCTCATGTGAGCCGAAAGCTTAGAAGAAAATCAATAAATAATTATCCAAATGTTGGAGAATTTTTGTCTTTAATTTCAACTGAAATTAAAGCAAAAATACGACGTTTAGAACGGCTCATGATTAAACATATATATATATATAGTACGCTAAAATTTACTCTCTATCATTCTATGCGCCTATCGCATCTGAAGTAAAGACTCCAACTGACAGTAAATCGGTCGCGTTTCGATCCCGGCCGAGAAGCAAGTGGATGTTTAGCCACACTTGTTGAGCTGCGATACAGCGAAGTAGGCTTTAATGTGAATGACAAATATATGTATGTTATGTATTTAGGCTGCAATAATGCTTTTATACAAGTTGCATAAAAAGGCGACTGAAAAGGTATCTTCCACATGCTTTTTCTTCATATGTTTATGTTCGTATAACTGTTTATTTTGCTTTTTAATTTTTTTTACTGGATAAAAATTGTTTAAAATTAGTCCAAATATTCTAAATATTCGAGCGGTCAGAACGTCCAAAAAGGAACATTATATAGCAGCTCTTTGAAACTTTCTTATATCATAGAAAAAGGAAAAGAAGGTTTTGTTGTGCTCTAGTTTTCTCTTTGAGTTGCTTTGCACAGAAAATCTATCTATAACACGCGGTAATAGAATTTATACTGAGATTCTGGAAGACCTTTTCAATGATGAACTGGAGCCGATTTAGAAGAATCTTGGCAATAATTTCTACAGTGATGGAGAAATTATTGCCAAGATCATCACTTAACACAGATTTAATACTGTCAACTTCAACAGTTAACACAGATTTATCGCACCCGGCCGGAAGCTACGACCGGCTGCTCAAATGTCTAAAACGCGTCACTCCGGAAAAGAAAGCGAGGCCATCAATTTCCGGTGACTCAGCATTTCCAGGGACCAAAACGCTGAAAAATAACAACAAAGCAAAGTATAAACACACACAAGCGCTCGCACACAAAAACAATACTCTGAAACTAATCTATATATACATGGGGTGCAAACAAAACCCATGTGTACATTCGAAAGTGGAGAGAGAAATTGTTACTAACCAAACAAGAGATTACTAGCTCGGCAATGTTGCAGACCATAGCCGACAGAACATGGCCGATGTTTCTCAACCAAAAATGGGAGAAGGACCCGGGGTCGAGCGACGTGCTCCCCCTACCACCAGCGCCTAGCCGACTTTGCCACTCGCCATAGCAGCAGCCGCAACCAAATTCCAGCAGCCCAGCAGCAGCCGCCAGAAGCCAGCAGGAGCAGTCACGCAGTAGCAGCAGCCGTCCCTAGCCCAACCTGCCAACTCCAGCAGCAGCAGCAGCCACATTCTAACAGTCCTTTTTAGGACTCTCTGTTTACATATATCTAGTCCTTTTAAGGGCTTCCCGTTACTGTTATGCACAAGTCCTTTTAAGGGCTCTTCAATTACATATGCGATAGCCCTTTTCAGGGCTAACCTGCCCCCAAGCAGCAGACGCACCAAGCAGGCAGAAGCAGCTGACGTACCAGGCAGAAGCAGCAGACGCACCAAGCAGCTGACGCACCCGGCAGACGCACCAAGCAGCTGACGCACCAGGCAGACGCATCAGGCAGAAGCAGCCGCCAGCAAGTGCAGCCAACTCCAGCAGCGGCAGCCACACTCTACAATAGTCCTTTTTAGGACTCTCCGTTACATTGATATAGCCCTTTTAAGGGCTTTCCGTACTGATATGCACAAGTCCTTTTAAGGGCTCTTCATCTACATATGCAATAGCCCTTTTCAGGGCTAACCTACCTGAGCAGCAGAAGCAGTAGACACAGCGGGCGCACCAGGCAGATCCCGGCTACACTCACGACCGTACGTCTAAAGACAGCCGGAGCGGAATTTGCAACGACCAACTTCGCACCAGTACTACCCAGCCAGCTACCGGCTTACCGTCTAGGAACCTAGCGATCCCATCAATCAGCACCGGCGACCCAACGAAGTTTCTGTAAAACATTATTTTGCCGGCTTAGGCAAATAAAAACTTGGTTGAAACATATAAACCCTCGATTTCGTTGTCCTTGATTCGATCGTTATTGCTTTAACTCACAGCGGGGTTAACGGCACCTTTTCTGTCGATAGCCCCGCAACAAGTGGTGACCACGACGTGATGATATTTACGATCGATCAAGATGGCAACAGACGAGTGGAACCAGCACGCTCCCATAAACGTAGCAATGCCGCCCTCAAGCCTACCCCCATACAACCACCAAAACACAAGAAATTGGTTTCTTCAACTCGAAGCAATCTTCTCGATACGGAGGATATCGTCGCAACAGACAAAATTTGCCTACGTAGTGCAAGTCCTGCCACCTTCAGTGGTCGACGAAGTGGTAGACATCTTGGAAAATGTACCCGAGCAGGAGCCATATACCTGTTTAAAGAACGCAGTTCTAAAACGTACCGGCCGTACGGACGAGGAGCTACTCCGCGAACTTTTCACCAACGTTACCAAGGGTGACAGAACACCCTCACAACTCCTACGCTTTATGAGGAGCCGACTGGGAAAACATTCGATGGACGAATCTATTCTGCGTGAACTGTGGATGGACAAGCTGCCCACCACTATAACACAGATATTAGCGCCGATCGCGGAAAACACGCCACTGGACCAGGTAGCAGACTCCGCCGACCGTATCGCAGCAAAACTGGACCAAGGAGTGTGTGCCATGCGGTACCCAGACGACACACCGACAAAAGATGAGGATCTACGAAAAACGGTAACTGAAATGCAACAGCAGCTACAGGACATACGTCTACTCCTCAACAGCAAACCAAGAGACCCGAAGCCGATAGCCAACAATTGGCGACGGAGAACACGGAGTACCAGCAGGGATCGACGAACCGACTCAGAATTATGCTGGTACCATCAAAGATTTGGTAATAGGGCAAAACATTGCTCGGCACCCTGCAAACACAGTTCCAGGCCAAATTCGGGAAACGAGAATACCGGCAGGTAGGAGCGGCAGAGCCCGCCGGTGAAAACACACAGAGCCGCCTTTTTTACGTTTGGGACCAAAAAAACCGCATTAAATTTTTAGTGGACACAGGCGCAGTCATCAGCGTGATACCCCACAGAGGAAAACATGACCAAAAGGCGGCCCTCTATAAGCTCCAGGCAGCAAACGGTTCAGCGATTGAGACGTATGGCACCAAGACACTGACGCTCAATATTGGCATGCGGCGCGATTTTACCTGGACTTTCACCCAAGCAGACGTAAAAACGCCAATACTTGGAGCAGACTTCCTGGCTCACTACGACCTAGCTGTACACATGAATACGAGAACCTTAGCAGATAACACCACAAACATTTCTGTCAAAGGCACCCCCTCTCGACAAAACACCACAGGAATCAGCGTAACAGCCTACCACGGACGAGAATACAGCGAAATCCTGAACAGATATCCAGACATCATTCAGCCACTCGCGGGCACCGGTCCGGAGAAGCACCAAACACAGCATCATATCAAGACCAGCGGACAGCCAACATTTTCCCATCCACGACGCCTCCCTCCTCATAAACTGGAATACGCAAAAAAGGAATTCAACGAGATGTTAAAGGACGGATTCATCCGACCCTCCGACAGCCCATACGCCTCTCCCCTACATCTCGTCCCCAAACCAGGAAGCACGGACTTTAGGGTATGCGTCGATTACAGAAGATTAAACGCCACGACCATACCTGATCGCTACCCAGTCCCCCATATACACGATTTCGCCTCAGGATTACAAGGCACACGCGTCTTCTCTAAAATAGACCTAACGAAAGCCTACCACCAAATCCCCATAGCTCCGGAGGACATCCCAAAGACTGCAGTAACCACTCCCTTCGGCCTCTTTGAATACGTCAAGATGCCTTTCGGCCTGAGGAATGCAGCACAAACGTTCCAACGTTTTATTGACGAGGTACTGCGCGGCCTCACGTATGCATATGCTTACATTGACGACATCCTCATAGCCAGTACGGATGCGAAGGTGCACAAACAACATCTAAACGAAGTTTTCCACAGGATAGAACACTACGGACTTCGGCTAAACATTGACAAATGCATTTTCGGAGCATCTGAGGTAAACTTCTTAGGTCATCACATCGACGCATACGGAATCACGCCGTTACCTGAGAAGATCGACACAATCAAAAATTTTCCCACGCCTACATCCACGAAACAAATCAGGCGATTTGTCGGGATGATAAATTTTTACCGTAGGTTCATCCCCGACTGTTCGACAATTCTTTCCCCTCTGACGAACCTCATAGAACGAAAGAATAAGCAAGTCAGACTAGAAGGAGAATCCTTGCAGGCCTTCGAAACGGCGAAGACAGCACTGAGAAATTTCACTAGACTCTCGTTTATTGAAAATGACCCGGAAACTAGGATCTTTCTCACAACCGACGCTTCCGACGTTGGAATAGGAGCAGTAGTAGAGCAGCAAGTAAACATGGTAAGAAAGCCGATAGCTTTCTTCTCGGCTAAACTTTCCGCAACCCAGAGAAGATATAGTACCTTCTCACGGGAACTCCTGGCCATCTACCTGTCTATCCGTCATTTCCGACATCTCCTGGAGGGCAGACACTTTACGATCTTCACAGATCACAAACCGCTGACCAACGCAATGAATGTCAACGCAGACAAATACACATCCAGGGAAACACGTCACCTGGACTACATTTCTCAGTTTACGACGGACATTCAACACGTAAAAGGGAAATACAATACTGTCGCAGACACATTGTCCAGAACTGATGTCAACTCCATGGATAACACTATCTTGAGCCAGGAGCTGATAGCCGACGAACAAAAGGGTGATACAACAATACCCGACCTCATTAAGGAAACTTCATTGAAACTGCAGGAATTCCCTTGTCCATTTAGCAGTAAAACCCTTTTCTGCGACACCACACTTAATACTCCGAGACCATACATTCCACCACCTCTCAGGAAAACAGTATTTCTCCATTTCCACAATATATCCCACCCGAGCAAGCGAGCAACCGTCAGGCTTATCGCTGATCGATTTGTGTGGCCTAATATGAAGCAAGACATCCGGAATTGGGTCACAACCTGCATACCTTGCCAAAAATGCAAAACGCACAGGCACACAAAATCCCCAGTTGGAACATTCGCTACACCCGACGCACGTTTCAGTCACATCCACGTGGACCTCGTCGGACCCTTACCAATGTGCCAGGGGTACCAATATCTGCTAACAATCATAGACCGTTTCTCGAGGTGGCCGGTAGCGGTACCGATTAAGGACATTTCCGCTACCACAGTCTCCAAAGCTATCCTCGCCAACTGGATCACAAACTTTGGCGTACCCCGAGTTCTCACTACAGATCGGGGACCACAGTTTCAGTCGTCGCTCTTTCGAGAATTCTCCCAACTTCTGGGCGTCAAGCACATCAAAACGACCGCCTACCATCCTTGCGCAAACGGCCTAGTGGAAAGGTTTCACCGATCCTTAAAGGCGTCATTGTCAACCAAATTAGACATACAAAACTGGGTCGACAACCTCCCCATGACCATGCTCTCTTTGAGGAATACCCTCAAAACCGACTTAGGGTGTTCAACAGCAGAGCTCGTGTTCGGCATGCCTCTCTCCTTACCAGGACAATATTTCCACACTCCGCAGACCTTGTGCACAACCTCACCGAGCTCCTTTGCGCAGGAGCTATGCCACAGAATGGCCAAGCTTACATACACTCCCCCACGACAACAAACCACAAGTTCGTACATACCACCGGAACTGGATAGCTGCGATTTCGTCTTCGTCAGAAACGACTCCGTAAAAAAACCTCTCACGCCCAGTTACCAAGGTCCCTTCAAAGTGTTGAAACGTTCGGAGAAAGTTGTCACAATCATGCGCGGCAAGGAAAAACACACAGTCTCCATCGACCGACTCAAACCAGCTCGGCTAGAGGAAACGCCTGCCGACGCAAACTTGCCAATAACGACGGAAGATGTAACCACACCAGAGATACGAACAAAATCAGGTAGGAGAGTCCACTTTCCAGCAAAATTAAAATCGTACGTTTTTTTTTTCTCGTGAATTGATCATGATCAATCCTCTAGGAAGGGGGCCTTATCGCACCCGGCCGGAAGCTACGACCGGCTGCTCAAATGTCTAAAACGCGCCACTCCGGAAAAGAAAGCGAGGCCATCAATTTCCGGTGACTCAGCATTTCCAGGGACCAAAACGCTGAAAAATAACAACAAAGCAAAGTATAAACACACACAAGCGCTCGCACACAAAAACAATACTCTGAAACTAATCTATATATACATGGGGTGCAAACAAAACCCATGTGTACATTCGAAAGTGGAGAGAGAAATTGTTACTAACCAAACAAGAGATTACTAGCTCGGCAATGTTGCAGACCATAGCCGACAGAACATGGCCGATGTTTCTCAACCAAAAATGGGAGAAGGACCCGGGGTCGAGCGACGTGCTCCCCCTACCACCAGCGCCTAGCCGACTTTGCCACTCGCCATAGCAGCAGCCGCAACCAAATTCCAGCAGCCCAGCAGCAGCCGCCAGAAGCCAGCAGGAGCAGTCACGCAGTAGCAGCAGCCGTCCCTAGCCCAACCTGCCAACTCCAGCAGCAGCAGCAGCCACATTCTAACAGTCCTTTTTAGGACTCTCTGTTTACATATATCTAGTCCTTTTAAGGGCTTCCCGTTACTGTTATGCACAAGTCCTTTTAAGGGCTCTTCAATTACATATGCGATAGCCCTTTTCAGGGCTAACCTGCCCCCAAGCAGCAGACGCACCAAGCAGGCAGAAGCAGCTGACGTACCAGGCAGAAGCAGCAGACGCACCAAGCAGCTGACGCACCCGGCAGACGCACCAAGCAGCTGACGCACCAGGCAGACGCATCAGGCAGAAGCAGCCGCCAGCAAGTGCAGCCAACTCCAGCAGCGGCAGCCACACTCTACAATAGTCCTTTTTAGGACTCTCCGTTACATTGATATAGCCCTTTTAAGGGCTTTCCGTTTTTTTTACTGGATAAAAATTGCACAAGTCCTTTTAAGGGCTCTTCATCTACATATGCAATAGCCCTTTTCAGGGCTAACCTACCTGAGCAGCAGAAGCAGTAGACACAGCGGGCGCACCAGGCAGATCCCGGCTACACTCACGACCGTACGTCTAAAGACAGCCGGAGCGGAATTTGCAACGACCAACTTCGCACCAGTACTACCCAGCCAGCTACCGGCTTACCGTCTAGGAACCTAGCGATCCCATCAATCAGCACCGGCGACCCAACGAAGTTTCTGTAAAACATTATTTTGCCGGCTTAGGCAAATAAAAACTTGGTTGAAACATATAAACCCTCGATTTCGTTGTCCTTGATTCGATCGTTATTGCTTTAACTCACAGCGGGGTTAACGGCACCTTTTCTGTCGATAGCCCCGCAACAGATTTCTTTTCAATAGTTAACACAGGCATTCCTGTAATGCTTTTCAATATCTTTATAGTTACTGCATCTTTCAGTTCTTTCGAGAAATGAAGGGTCGAAATATTCTGAGAATACGTACTTTTGTACAGCTCCGATATTAGACTGATTTTTTTTAACAGTAAAAGCTCTGTCGTTGTCCTAGCTTGTTTGTCCTAACCCTTGTCCTAGCTTTTGGAATGAGTTTCTGGAAATGCTTATGTCTGAGACTAGATCTTCGGCGTTGTCTTTGGGTCAGGCAAGAATTCTTTATTGTCTCAATCGGTTTATTGATTTCAATATTATTTTTATCAAACCTATTTTGATTCTTAATTATGTAGAAATCGACAGCATCATTTGTTGTTTCCGTTGTTTTATCAAGGATAGTTCTCCATCCTTTTTGAAAACATTGGACGTTGTCTGGATTATAACTCCACTCTTGTGCAGGTTAATCGAAACAACTGCTTTAATTTCCTTTCTTTTATTATACGGTCAGTTGTTAACCCACTTGAGCTCCACTGTTATCGATTTATATTTTTTATATTTATTCATTTGCAGTGGTGTGAAGTAATATGAATTTATTTTTCGTATGTATGATGAAATCCGTTTGGCCTTGAAAAATATTGCGTCATCTAAACACTATTGTCACGACTATCGATTAATTATTCTACGGTGTTTGTCTGCAATGGTCATTAATCCAAAAACGCGAACGAAAAATTGTAATCCTACATAAACACATCGCCAAAACTTGCAGAGTGATCCCGGATGTTGAGTCAACTTTTCAACTGTTGGTTGTGACATCAAGTAAATCCATTAATGTATACAAACTAAATCCATCTTTCCAAAACAATGAGGAAAATGTAATCAGAAAAGAAAAATCAACGCTAATAGACAACTTATACAAGATCAGAGAAACTATGTAGATACTAGGAAAACATTCGTTTTCTTTCAATTAATTTTCGCAAAAGTATAAGTTTATACATTAATTTGGCTTCAAATATGTTTACAGTATCATATTTCCGGTGTTTTCAGATATTTCTTACATGTCTGTGGTTGATGTCGCATTTTTATTTTGTAAAAATAGTGTTTCTAATTTGCGTAGTGACAAGTTTAGGGTGTGTCCAGCAGTCATTGGCATTAAGGCTCAATTTGGTGTCGAGGATGTATCTTTTTTCTTGCTGGCCTATGATATCATAGTCTATTTGATGTCAGTGTTTGAAAAGAGGATATATCCATGTGATTGTGAACCGAGTATGAAATCTTAACTATATATTTGTAATTAATAAATTGTGAGTTCATCATATACCTAATAGCAGATATCTATTGGAGCTGAAAATACTAATACATTCTTTACTGAATTTCCATCATTTTTTACCGTTTTATTTAAATCAACTCGTCATAAGGCTTTGTCTTTTGCGGTATGTTAACAATGTTGTTAGTTACTTGTTAGTAAAACCTTTTATTTTTGCTTCTTCACCAGCATCAAGGGTTGGGTCATAAGTATAAATGAGATTGATCTAATCTTCTTTAGGGCCTGCTAAGCGAAGAGTTTAAGCCATTCATTGATGGCAGCAGGTGCCAAGTGATAGTCTTGTATGATGCAGGTTTTTAAGGCAAAATTGGCATTATGATTTTTCCCTCCCCTACATCTTTGCATTTCCATTAGAATATACAGCCACACCCAGTGTCTATTAGTTATCTTTCGCCTGAGAGCTGTATTTCACTCAGAGATACGATGTCCACAATCCGACTAGTCAGTTCTATTTGGAGTAGAGTTCCGCATCTTTCTGGTCTGCCAGTGTTGACAATGTCGAGAAAAGTTTTGAATTGATGATGGGGGAAAGCCAGGTGAGGTTTCCCAGCAGGACATTGATACTACATTCAGGTATTCTTGGATTTAGTTTACTGGGTTAAGCAGTGATACTACTAAACAGGCCTGCCCTGACATTAATGCAGTATTGGACAAAGCTTAATGGCAGTATAAACAAATGTGAACATTATGGATTTATTAGGCGTTCGTAAGGTTTTGCTGCCCACTCTGGTAAACACATAAACTCTCAAACGTATATCAGTGCAAAGATTTTCAGTGATATGTTATTAAGAAAAAGACATTAAACACTCAAGTAAAAACCAGTTTTAATACAAGAATCAGCGGAAACATGATGTTTTCTCCTAACATAAAAAAGTGTATTCGTTTTGCATAATTTATGCAATAAAATGTTTGATCAATGTTTGTCTGTCTGTATTTGAAACTCCCGTGGACTGGTCCCGAGAGTCAAAGAATTGCAGACAGAATTAATAATTTAATTAAATGGTGTTTCAGTATTGTTACTGTTAGCAATATTTTTAGTCCAAAAAATAGCTTTCCCTCTCCACGTAGGGATGCCTTGTCTATCATTTAACAAAGTTTAACTATACACAATATAAAATTTTTAAACGAATTGAATTGATCGATCTTGGCTACAGGTCTTTTGTTTATATTGGGTATATAATATGCTAAAAGTCTGCTTTTCTCTGTTGTACACCGATAGTTTTGGGGCAGAATCGTCAATTCATGCCAAATCGGTCGTATTTCAATCCTAGCTTGAAGAAATTGCATGTCTAGCCGCACTGACAAGGTGTGATACAGCGAAACAGGCATATATATATATATATATATATATATATATATATATATATATATATATATGTATGTATGTATGTATGTATGTATTTATATATAATTGTGTGTGCGTGTATGTGTCATAATGAATCCGTACGTATGTGGAAAATTTAAACCACGATTTTTTTCTGTTTAAAAATTTAAAATATGTTTCACAAATTCTAATGTTTGAAAAATAACTTAAATCTACTGGAATTATTATAACAATGTAAGCGGGAAATAAGTCGAATATTTCGCATAATTGAAGTGTAAATTTTGCATGCATTTAATTCTCCGTATAATGTCGAAGATTAAATTGAAGGATATGCTAAGGAAAGAAACGGAAATATCTATGAAATAACGAAAATGAAATAAAGACCATTCGTAGGATAATTTGACTTGCAAAACGTAAGTGTAGTGAAATATTATGAAAATAAAAATAAATCCACTAAATAAAAGAGATTTATCGAAAACAAACAAATTCTTAGTAGATAGTTATTTTCGGTTTTGGCCGTAGTCTGAAGCCTGCACGATTTCTACTGAGTTTTCTAAGCAGCTCAACTCTGTTTATTTAGATGCCGCACAACTACAAGTTTTAACTTCTATTTTCCTGTCCATCTTTGTATTTTTGAAGCGAGGTGTATTAGACACAATAAAATGACAAGTAAACCAATTAATAATTTAAGTGACGTTTTGCATATTTTCAACGAGAAAGAGAAACATAATAATGAAAAACGAAAAGACGAAAAATAAATAAATGAAATCGGAAAACTACAGAGTGTAAATGAAATATAAAATCTCGAAAGAAAAGGCAAAATATAAAAAGAAGTTGCGAGAGAGCCAAGCAAAAGAGAAGTAAACAGAAAGTCCGGTAAATTTTCGTTTCAGCTCCCGACGACTTTTCCCATTCAAATTTATACAAAATAACATTATCTCTGTGCAAAGATATATGCTGAACTCAAATCAACAATTAGTTATTGAAGAAACTTACATTTTTTAATGTAAATGCCCATAAAAAAGTAAATATATCTTGTATTTTTTCTCTCCCGTAACTCTCACGATGTCATGTAATTACTTGCAGAATGACGTACTGCGTAGGCTACAAATTTCGGCCGATTTACTTCCGCCTGTTTACTTCCGGTTAGGAAAGTAATGCGCTTTTTTGTATTCCTCAAACTTACTTGATACAATTATACTTGATATTTATAAAAAATGCTTTGTGTTATTTAAAATTTATATGTATTTTCATATTTTCATATGAAAAAAACCCGCAAAATATTTAAAGTTTAATTAAAATACATTTAACACATATTTTCATATATTTCAAAAAACACGCAACCTCTGCTGAAATTGTGTTCCGAAAAAAACAGTGCATTACTTTCCTAACCGGAAGTAAACAGGCGGAAGTAAATCGGCCGAAATTTGAGCCTACGCAGTACGTCACTCGGCAGTTAATTACATGACTTCGTGAGAGTTACGGGAGAGAAAAAGTGCAAGATATATTTCCTTTTTTTATGGACATTTAGATAAAAAATATAAGTTTCTTCAATAAATAATAGTTGATTTGATTTCAGCATATACATTTTTACAGAGATAATGCTATTTTGGATAAATTTGAAGGGGAAAAGCCGTCGGGAGCTAAAACGAAAATTTCCCGAAAATTCTACATAAATAAAATGTGAAAGATAGGAAGAAGAAATGTACAAACAAAGGTACAAAAATAGGGAAATAAAGAAAAAAAAAATAAAACGAAATACAGAAAAGAAAAATAGAACGGGTAACGAAAAATAAAAAAAAGTGAAAGAAAGAATGCGAAAAAAAAAAAAGAAACGGAAATAAAAATATGTAAAAACTCAGCCAAAATACGTTATACCAAAAAATGACAAAGAAAGAAAAAATGGCCGCGAAAAATAAAGAAAATAAGTACAAAAAGTTGTTTTTTTTTTCATATCACCACGAACAAGGCGTTAACGCCACTGATGCGCAGGGGGCTACGTAAAAAAGATTGGAAAAGAGAAAGCCGGAAACCACATTCTAAACAGGGAACAAGGGATGAGCCTCTTCAACTGTTCAATAGACGTGGGTGGAGTATGAACCGGGCGATAGTTTAGTCTATCTACTCCAATTGAAAAAAAAAGGAAAAAAAAAGAGTGAAAAGATTGGAAAAAAGAAAGCCGAAAACCACATCCTAAACAGGGAACATGGGATTAACCTCTTCACATGTTCAATAGACGCGGATGGGGTGTGAACCGAGCGATAGTTTAGTCTATCTACTCCAATTGAAAAAAAAAGGAAAAAGAAAAGAGTGAAAAGATTGGAAAAAAGAAAGCCGAAAACCACATCCTAAACAGGGAACATGGGATGAACCTCTTCACCTGTTCAATAGACGTGGATGGGGTGTGAACCGGGCGATAGTTTAGTCTATCTACTCCAATTAGTCTATCTACTCCAAGTAGTCTATCTACTCCAATTAAAGTTTATGTACTCCAATTAGTCTATCTACTCCATTTAATATAGAGAAATAAAATTAAAAAACTGAAACGAAGAATAAAATATTTAAAAAATAAATTTAAAAAATAGACGATAAAGAAAGAAAAGGTTACGAAATAAAAAAAGAACAAAGAAAGAATAAATAAAAGAATTTCATAACATCAAAAAGAAATTTTATCGAGCCAGAAAGTGCGAATATATAAAGATATTGAAATAGCTAAAGAAAAAAATAGCAAAAGCGAAATGAGTAAAGTAAAAAAAATATTTATAGAAGAATAAATAAAGAACAATGTAAATGTATGAATAAAAATTAAAAAAAAGAAAACTAATGGAAATGGATAACTTCATCGATATTTAGCTCGATAGATAGATAGCGATGACGAATAATAAAGAAATTATCGATGATAAAAACATAAACTAAAATAAAGAAACGTAGGTATATTAATAGAGAACACGGTGTTGAGAAAGTTAGATTACGTTGGTAGAATAAGAAGTTAGTGGATAGATGCTAAAGTTTTAATTTAGCATAAACACTCATTAATATAGTAAAACAACATCGACTACAGTGAATTTTCAAAGACAATATTAAAAGAGAAACTAAATGAAAGAAAAGTGTAAAACATAGGATCAAAACAATTGAAGCGAGGGACATCAGAATTTGTGAGTAATAAAAACTTGAGAGAAATATCATAGAAAACAGGGAAAGAAATACAAAAAAATCTAAGGTCGTGTGTCTGCAAAATTTAGTTAGACACACTGCATGAAGTTGCACGGAGAACCAATTTGAAGTCGAGGCACGTTATTTTTTCTCGAGGGTAATGACAGAAAATGGCGCAAAGGAAGCAATACTTGAGTAAACATCGGCAATACTTTATACAACTTCGCATTTCCTTGATGGCAGAAATCTTAGCGAAACTAAGTATAGTAATTATATATATATATATATATATATATATTCTGTATTATATATATATATATATATATATATATATATATATTGTGTTTATGTATTATATATATAATTGTGTTATATATATATATATATATATATATATATATATATATATATATAATTGTGTGTTTGTGCATGTTTACTCACGCTGTTGTCGTATTTTAATGTCTTTTTTTCTGATTGTTTTGAAGATAAACAAAAGAAAGTTTTCTATTCTATGAAATCTACGATGGCTATTATATTCATATATTCGCATAAACAAACGCATGGGTCAAGGTTTTCCATTCTGTCGTGATTGTTTGCAAGAATGCAGGTAATCTTTTTTAAATATATTTTTCTTCATGGACGCTTGGGCTGAGGAAACATGCATCACTCATGGTGCTAGAATACCCAGCGGTCATAACAATCTCCTCAACTCTATAAGCTATACATCCGCGGCAAGGCTCAGTTTAAAATTTCGAATCAGCACGTCACTGTTCTTTTTTTTATTTTCTCTTAATCTGAAATACTGAATTTCACAATGTAAAGGAGAAACAGACTGTAGCAGATATGAAGCAGATAAGTTGGCGAGGGACACTAGACACACAGAAGTCAGTAAATAGATACTGAACTCTCCAAAAGAGTAGAGATTCAACTAAATTATCTAGTAAACAGAGACAGAACTCTCCAAGAGAATAAATAGACTTGAGTAAATTATCGAGTAAATAGAGACTGAACTCTCGACTGTAGTAAATTATCGCGTAAATAGAAACTGAACTCTCCAAAAGAACTGCTCGAACGAACTTAAGTCACTTGGCACCTGGGACCCACCCATTCACAGTTAGATTAACGAAATGCAGACAACAATTCTACTCCTGCAGCTTCTTCTCTAGCACTTCCCACCTGTAGAACTCGCTCCCATTTTCTTGCTTTCCTGGCGGCTACAACCTCCAGGGATTTAAATGCAATGTCAATACTCATCTATTAACCACTTGACTCTAGTTCTTTCCCCACCCCGTATATCCTTTCCTTTCTTTCCGCCTTTGAAACTGTCATCACACCAGTATTCCCATCCTTCTATTGCTTCTTTCTAACTGGTTCATCTTCCTCTTCACTCTCTTCTAATTAATCTGTTTGTACTTATGTAGCCCCCTACATATCAGTAGCATTACCGCCTTGTTCGGGTGATACGATTAAAAAAAAATAGAGACTGAAGTAAATTTTATAATAAATAGAGACTGAATTCTCCAACAGAGTATATAGAAACTGGAATAAATTATCGAGTAAATAGAGACTGAACTCTCCAAAAGAATAAATAGATCCTTAATTTCTTAAAAGATAAAAGCTTTAAAATAAAATAGATTAGATCGAATAGTGCAAACGTTTCTTTCATCCACTGCTTTTTCTAGTACTAACTTACAAGGTGCGATGGTTGAATTGTCGACATTCTAAATTTTCTTATTTCGGGCATGCGCTCTGTTGCTTATTGTTTTAAATTTTCTCGGCTGCGCAGTATAGTAGTGTTAACTGGGCACCAGCTTTTTGAAAATTACCACAATGACGCAATTCATCTCACCAGAAACTTAGAAACGTCATGCTAACTGCTTTGCATTCGTTCCGGAAGTTCCAATAAGAAGATTTCAGTGTACAAAGGGTTTAGAAAAGGATGATGCTAATGGCGATTAAAAAGAGACTGCACCTCGGAAAAGTCACTGTGGTCATTCTGATAAAAAAACAAACTACCGAATTTGTTAGTGAGGTCTTCAGTTTAAACACCGAGGCCTACACTACCGGCCATAATTATTAGGCCACGCCAGTGATTTTTAAAAAAGTTATGTATTTCATCCAATTTTTAGTAATTTTTTTTTGTCAAATGCATAATTCTAAAAGAAAATAGAATGGTTATTTTTTAAATCCTGTGCATCAAATCTACTGTTCTGGTGCCAAGTTTTTGTGCTCTCTTCCCCATACTAGTCTCTTTTTATTATTGGCTGGCTGAGGCAAAGGCTTTCTGGTAGCCTTGTAAAACTTTGCAAAGTAATAATAAGAAAAAAGCCATTCTATTTTCATTTAGAATTATCTACTTGTTAATAAGTACTGAAAATAGTATAAAACACATAATTTGTTTTTTTTAAAAACTGGGGTTGCCTAATAATTATGGCCGGTAGTGTACATTAAGTGCCTTGATGTGGAAGTGCTACCCTGGGTTACGAAGGTAGCTGCTGAAAAGCCCTGTATATGGCAAGACGACTCAGTACTGTTTCACAAGTAGGGGTATCTAGTTATGGCTGCCAGAAAATTTTCGCAACCACATCACTTTTGGCAACCTAAATTTAAAAATTGCAACACCACCCCTGATCTTTATGTGTGGGGCGGAGTTGAGCAAGAGGCAAAAACAAAATTTTCTTGTAACGCAGAAGATGATCTGAAAGTAAAGATTATGATAGCATTAACTCAAACAAGCAACCGTCCTTAAAGAGATGTAGCAGATTCCGCAGTCGTATAGAGAACGGATATGAGTTGTGGTACAGTGGATATCGGCTCGGAATTCAAATTCCAGTTGAATTCATTGCATTCAATTACGTGCAAATACCCTTGGGAAAGATATTAATCCATCTCTTCCTTCCAGTTATGGGTTAAATAACAGTACAGATTGGGTTCTATAGCCTTTGCTGGCAACCAAACTACCGCAGGAAGCAATGGCAACCTACTGCGGGATAATCTTCTGCCTAGTCAGTCATGTCTCGAAAGAGACATGATCGCCCAAGCGTTTACCACGCATGGCACTTAACTGACACAGAGACCGTGGTCGAAGCTAATGACAATTTTATTGAAAAAAAAATACTCGTTAGTATTTCAAGTTAGTTTTGTGTAATTCTTGTAAATTCATGTTAAAACGAAATGTCAATGTTGTTTCCACCTTTTGCGCAATTTAGACAACATTTTATCCAATGCACTCTATATATAAATGTATCAAACGCTCTGAAATTAACCCAGTTCCGGATTAAACTGTGCTGTTTAAGATCAATGCAAAAAGGAATTCGATTACTTTATTTTAATCTTTGACCCAGGTATGAACAGAGACACAATGTAATTCAGATACAAGAGTAATATATATTTTCATTTCTGATAACTTCATGCATATGTAATAAAGATGATGTATTTGGCAATATAAGATTCACATTAGTATTGTGTGCTTGTTTGTTTGATTGCTAGCGGCATATCAATTTCTTATGGCTCATTTAAGGCCGAAATTTAATGTTCTTAGGAGCATTAGTAATTTTTTTCCAAAAATGTATTGCTTGTAATAAATATCCTGTTTGTATTATTTTAATTTAATTTTTTACAAAAATATATTTCTGGTAATATTTCTTTTATTTTGAGAATTTATCACCGGCATTTTTAATTAAATTGTTTTTATACTTTGATAATGTTTTGATGTTAGATTGCTTTACTGTCTTTCCATATCTGGGACCCAAACGGGTCACCCCATGTCAAGTGTACCTGGGAAAAACAGCAATTAAAAAATGTTTCCACGCTCATGCTATTATATATTTAGAGATTCTCAACAAATTTCAAAGGAGAATCTAAAATATTATTTGTCCTGTCCTGTTATCTCTATTAATCACATTCCCATCGCTGAGAAATGGTATCGATTTTTCTATAAATATTTTCATGGTAATTTTTCTCATCATCTCTTTTTTTTTGGTACGGCGACCACATTGATACTGAATGTACTACTAGAATGGCAACCAAATTTCATTCTATTACTGTTGAAATACCAAGATGTAACCGTATGTTCTATTCTAATAGTTTCTTTGTTCTCGTCGACTGTGGAACTTTTTTCTGTTCTCTAGTTCAAAAACATTCACAGCAACGTCATTCGCTATCTTGTGCCTACCTGAGCCCTGTTACTTTAGTATTCTTTCTATTCACTAAATACTTCTCATCCACTTTTACTCTCAGTAACCCCAGGCCTGACCACATATGGAGGAAGAGGATCACCGTACCCTAGAGGATGAAGTTGAAATAATAGATAGAGAACGCCACTGGAAACTGCTTAAACTTAAGGAATGAGTACATATGCCAGGCTTCAAAAATCTCCTAAGCCGACCAAGCACAGAGATGAACACAATATGGGAACCAGTAATACGGATTGCCAGAGAAAATCATTAGTGTCAAAAATTGTGATATGAGCTCTGGTAAAAATTACTAGAGGAAACCATTAACATCAACAATACTACAGAAAAACATTAACGCCAAAAAAGAACTGCAATATGAACTCTGGTAAATGGTTACTGAACATTAGGGCTATACAAATAATAATTCAGTTGTTCTTGTCCTTAAGGACACATTGCATAGTGAATATAGACGTTGGTTAGGGACTTGACCAAAGAGTTGTGAGTTTACTACCAAGAACAAGTTACTTATAGGGTTAGAGGGAGATGACTTCCAAAAGAGGTATTACTACGCACGGGATGTGAATGATATACACCAGTGATTGTAATAAAGGTTTCGGTGTAAAATTCTTAGCACCTGAAGAAGGCCGGAGCGTACAACGGACGAAAACTCGTACAAATGGCAACAAAGATTAGGACAATATTCCGAATAATATAAATACTGTAAATACAAACTCATCTCAGAAATATAGACAAATACTAATGGTCATCTTTTTGTGAAAAAGTGTGAGATAGAGAACACTGTTTTGATTTTTGTTTCCTTTTAACTTTCCTCCAACATTGGTCAGGTGTTAACTAAACTGAACTTTGTAAATATATTTGGATGATTTGATATCTACATTGAATAATTTACAATTTATTACTACTACTCTAAATAGTACAAGTAAATGTCATTGAAATTAACGAATTTTTAACGTTTTAAAGATATCATCTATTATAAATTAAATACTATGTTATTTAATTAATACCTGTATAATTTATATAAATATATATAGTTCCATTGATCAACTGGTGTTAATGAGCATTAGATTGTGGGAAAATTTACGATATGTTTTCGATAATTGTACACGCCAAGTATATAAAAATTGTTACATTAAGCAAAAAACTGACATATTATTTAAAATCGAAACGCGACCTTTATGAACTAGACTATATGATGATTTTTTTTAATATAAATTAACTCTAGCATTTTTAAAGGAGAGCAACATAAAAATGTAACTTTATTTGTCAACACCCTATATTCCGCATTGTATGTAAATGCCATTTTAACCAGCATCGCTGCTCTGTTTTCTACTAACAATCATATCAATACACTTCCGGTCATTAAAAACGGCAGGATGCTATCTACCTTGGCGTCATGTAAATTAAACTTTGACGTGGATTCCCATGGTAAAACGACACCAATTATCAGAGTTCGAAAGAAACACGATCGTGGGTGATTGATGGAGAGTATCTTTCATTTCTAAAATTGTGGAGATATTTGATATGTCGCAAACTACAGTGACACGTGCAAACCGGGAATACAGGAAAGAATGCATTAGCACACACAGTTCGAAAGTCAATAGAAGACCAGGTGTTTTTAATGATATAAGTGTTTGTAGAAGCAGGAATTCTATGCTAGTTAAAATTCATTTAGATACAATTGAGGATGTACCAGAAATATATACAACATGCCAGTTAAGCCATCCTTGGCTTCTTTTGCAAGCAGAACACTCTATGTGTTCAGAACCTAATATATGCAGAAAAGAAAACTTCTAGAGTAGACCTGCGTTTCCTGTCTTCTTCAGACTGATAGATGATTGGTTCAGTAGTAGCACAAACCTGTTAGGCTATGCGCCACGTCTTTTTTATACGGAATTAAGCAGAAGGTTCACTGATGACGGACACGAGAAAGTGCGTCGTTGATTGATAAATATTTAAATTTTAGAGTCCTTCCGACAGGGGGTCGATTTGTTTGACTAATTGTAGGGTTCTATTTGCACGCAAGTCCTTGTAAATTTTATGGAGCTATGGACGATATTGCACAATAGTTTACGCAACTCTTTTGCAAAGTCGAATTGTTGAGTGCTAAAGATTTAGAGATCCATTTAATCGACATCCTCCTCAAACTGTTAGGAAGTTAATGTAAATAAACAAAGCAAAACACTGCGCCTCCTCTGGTAAACGTCCACAACAGACCTCAACTGTAATAACTATATAGAATCCATATCTAAATCCGCTGCTAAGAAAGTATGTTTTCTGTGTAGGTCCAGGAAGTTTTTTCTCGTCTGGAAACAATCCTGTACATATATGAATCTACCATCCGCCCGTGCATTGAATATTGCTGCAATATCTGGTCGGGTTCTCCTGCTATCCAAATATCCTTGACAAAATCCGACGCAGAATCAGTAATGTGATCGATACCGACTTGGCAGCTGAGTTGCAGACACTTTATCACCGGCGCAATGTAGCTTTCCTGTTTCTCGTCTAAAAATAAGTTCACGACTTCTGCTCCGATGAACTTAGAACACTGGTGCCTCCTATATATAAATTAACTAGAGCCACAAGATTAGCAACTAGGTTCCCACCCTTTTAGTGTGAAACCAATAAAATGTAAACACAAATTCTACTCTCAGATTCTTTTCTCGAATTTTCTGACTGTGGAATTCCCTTACGTTTACTTACTTCCCCGACAGCTAAAATCTCCAAGAATTTAAACTTAAAGTAAATAGTCATCTCCTATCTCACTAACCTGCATCCTCTCTCTCATGCTCCTTTCTTCGTCCACTACATTCTCATCAATATTCACATCCTTCTCTTACCCACTTCTTGATACCCCGCTTAACCTGTTACTCTTTCTCCTAACTTTCCTACTATGTAACCCCTGCAAAACAGTGGCAGTAAAATGCCTTGCTTAGGGCGAAATGATTATTGAAAAACAATTCCACTTTTCCAGCAAATGAACTTCTTGTTTGTGTTTAATATTAATTCACTTCATCAATTTGTTTTATTTTTACACGGCCTGAAAACTTTTGTTGTATTCTTTTCTGTTTCTGGGCTAAAAGTCTCACTTGAAATAATTCGCAAATAATCACTCGACACATTTTTTCAATGACAGCGCTTGACCACATGATCTAATGATTCATTGCTTAACCTCTGTTGCATGCTTACTCCACAGGGAAAGTATATTGCAAAATACATCAAATGTTCCTTAAACGACAATTGCATGGAAGACAATGTAATATACGATGTCACTGTAAAGTTTGTAAATAACGTAGAAAAAATATACCTAATGAAAACTGAACCAACCTGGAAACGAACAAACACGAAACTTCCCTTACAAATACCAAATAAGAGCCTAAAGTTCATTACCATATCTGTGAAATTTTAAAACAAAAAACAAATCACACCAGAAATATCATGGAAATTAAGGAAAGAAGCATCATCCTAAAAAAAATAAATTTAAAAACTGTAAACTCTCTCTGGACTCCAAAATAGCTATAATTATATTGTTAGACCAAAACAAATGACTAAAAAAATTATCAAAACCCATCTCGAGATCATAAAAACAATAAAATATTTTTACTACCCATCTTAAAATCGAAAATTTAAAATGACTATATGCAAATAAAAAGATAGTAAAACAAATAAATGAACTAAATTAACACAAACAAATAAATTAGTAAATAAATTCAGTGTATAAGGAACAAATTGACAAACGACGAATGCATAGATGAACACAAGTAAACATATTAATAACAACCAAGAAGTAATAATAAAATAATCTATAATAAATAAAAATTGAAATGTAAACAAAAGTATAAAATAACCGCAAAATGCTTTGGAAGTCACAAATTTTCCCAATAAATAGACCTTACAATACTTCAAAGCATGAACATTATCGCCTATCCAAATAACGTTAGAACTAATGCATTAGACCTGTCCATAATACACCAATGACAAATAAATAGAGATAGTTGAACCAAAGCACAACGCACGTAGTCTGACTACTGCGTTTAAACATGAAATAGACGGTCACAGCTTGGTGTTGGATTCCATGTTCAATTATATAAAAAGTTGACACTTCCTGGGCAGTAACCTTTGTTTCAGAGACACAACCGTTAAAAGAACAGAATATACTATACTACGTATGATTCACCATTGCACCATCAAAAGCAGTGGAGGTAGAACTCATTATTAAATTTGGTTGTTGAATGTTTTCATACACTTTTCATACACTTTTTGTATAATTTCGTAGAACTTTAGTCTCTGGTCTTATAATTTTCGATCACGTGTAAATCGCCTCATTTTATAAAAATGTAAATTTCTAAAAAAAATAAAATGTTTGGAATGTATTCTTTTTGTTTCTATAACCTTTTAGATTGTAGTATTGGTAACCTTAAGTGGGAGCAGTTTAAAATCTATCCGTAAAAAAAAGAATCTATTTAATGATTTTTAAGTGGTCTTAAACTTTTGATCGGGAGTGTAAATAGACGAGTTTTAACACTCCACGCATGACCTGCAGATTGTGTTAAATCAGGAAACCGCTATCAGTTGTCATCAGTGTCCATTATTTATTTAAATCAAGTCTATCCGTGATCTTGAAAAATAGAAAATTTTTAAAACATAATTCTCTTATATATATATATTACTTCAATAATATCAACATCTACTACTTGGATTTTAATGCAGTAACTGTCATCAGGTTTATATGTATATATATATATATATATACAAATTGAAATTCTCACTATATCCTCTCTCTCCCCCCTCCCCCCTCTCTCTCTCTCTCTCTCTCTTTGTTTTTCGTCGTCTCTGTTTTGCTCTGGGAAAAAGGAAACTACTGCCTATTCATCACCTTGTCACACACTGATAAAATAATTGTTAAATTAGCGCAATTTACTTGTAATAAAAGTTTGGACAGGCTTCTAATAGTATTAACTCCTGGCAATCAATTTTTCTTGAAAACATTAAAATGGATTCCACTGAAATAATCAAACAATGATGAATTGAAAATTGCGGAAAACATCAGAGTTTGAGAAATACTTAATCTTTCAAAGAAAGTAAAATGATTTACAAAAGTAATGACAAGCCAAAACCATAAAATATACAATATATTCTGAATTAATTGTTTAAATTAATTGACATGAGATGATATTACAATTTATTAACTAAGAGTTGTTAGGAAGAGATTCTTTTCTAATTTTAGTGAAAAATCAATAAAGAATAAAACATGTGCGGAACCACGCTATGGAAATGGGAATAATAATAATTTATAGTGTAATTTGGTTTGATATAACGTCGTGTATTTTAAAATGTCGAAAATAGGAAAAAAATAAACAGACAAATTTCCAAATCGTTGTAAACTATATCTATTTCTCCGCGTCATTTAGTTTATTTTATTTACAGTGTCCCCATCAGCGTTGATATATTCATGATTTTCGGCCGTTGAATTCTCCGGTCTCCTTCATGTAATAGTAAATTTAAACCGAAATTTTTAATTCGTTCACCGGTGAAAATTGTTCCAGGTTCTGCAAGTGCCATGTCCTCTGGGACATAAGTCTCAGAGGATTAATGCATTGATTGACCCAAAGTGTTTCAATTCCTGGCAATAAAAGCAGGGTTGAACAAAAACATAAAAAATTAACCAAAGGTAGTTAACTGAAAATTTCGGTAAGGAACATGCAGCATTTCCTATCGTAGTGAGTTTAAGGATTTTTATTCTACAGTTATTCTGCATGCATAAGAATGTAATACATTAATTCAAACCCAAATATATATGGGTTTAAATATTCTTCACCAACCGACATTGACATAAGTGGCGATTACGGAAAATCGCTGAAATGACGGACACGAAAAAGTGGAAAATATCCAAGGAGGGGTTCCTAAAACGAAAGTGAAAAAATAAAAAATATCCATATACACTGATTGAGCACTCTGGAAGAATGGTAGACTTTGAAAAACAGTAGCTACTCTAGCATCTACGCATCGTTCATTCAGCAATGAATTACAACACTCTCAGCTATTGGGTGTGTATAATACATTGTAAATGAATTTGATCACTCTCGGCTAATTGCGTGTGTTTGCATCGCATATATCATGCTAAAATTTGCCTTTCTCTAGCGGGCACTCATTGTTCAAATGTAGAATCTTCAATTTGGTCAGGTCTCAATCCTGGCTTCAGGCAATCGGATGTCTAACAGAACTGATTTCGCTGTGATACAGCGAAACATCACTGTCTGTGGATGATTATTTACGATCTCGTACCATTGAGCACTATGGAAAAACGGTAGACTTCAAAAACGTATTTACGCATCGTTTATTCAGCCATGAATTTGAACACCTGAGGCTACTGGCATGTGTTTACATTGTATGTAACACGCTAAACAATCGATGACTGATATAAAGTCGTCTTTCTAATCCTGAATGGCAATAACTGAATATCTAGCCGTAAAGATGAGGTGTCATAAAGCGGAACATGTCTGTCTGAGACAGAGAGACAGAGAGAGAGAGAGAGAGAGAGAGAGAGAGAGAGTGAGTGAGAGAGAGAGAGAGCGAGAGCGAGAGAGAGAGAGATTTTGTAGGCGGATTATTTTTCAGGTTATGTTCCCAATGTACTGATAATGTGGATATCGATTCGGAACGACAAATCGAGGAGCCGTGTTAGAATACCAGAAAAATTTCTTGCATTCACTTACGCACAAATACTTTTGGCAAAGGTATTAATCCGTCTCTTCCCTCCAGCTATGGGTTAAATAATAGGATAGATTGGGTTCTATAGCTTTGGATGGCAATCACTCTACCGCAGAAAGCAATGACAACCTACTGCGGAACAATCTTCTGCCCATTCAGTCATGTCTCTTTCGAGACATGATCGCCCAAAGCGTGAATCACGTATGGCACTTTACTGACTGAATCTGTAGGTCTGCTCTTTTTACAATTCTCGTCTGATTTTGACTAGGAAATTATTTTTATTTTAGCTTCATATGAATTTTGACAGGGTTGTATTTTTTGTGTAATTTTTTGTTTTGGTTGTTATATATTTCTTTAAAACTTGTTTCTCTGATGATAATGTATTTTTTCTTCTGTTTTAATTTGCTACGATATCTTTAAATAACATTTGTTGTTTTTGGAACATTTTTCTTTATTTTGGTAATTACATTTATTGGTGTTATTTTCTTGGTTGTTATTGTTGTTTATATACAAAGATATCCTCGCGTTTGTATATACATGCGGCAACAAAATAAACCTTATTTTGACTTGATAATGTCGCTCAGAGTAAGAAACATTTCAACTAAGTATAATATCTTTTACTCTAATTATTCATATATACTTGGCTATTTGATATATAATAAAATATATGTAATTACACTGAATAATTTAGAAACGTGTATTCATTTTAATTCTAATTTCATAATATAAATGAAAAATCCTATAATATTGTAGCGTAGGGAGCTGGTTAATGTTTCTTTGTTTCGGCCTTGTGTCAGACTTAACCAAAATCCCTACAGCTTAAATTTTTATCCAGAATTGTCATTATAAGCATTATCAGAATGTTGGTTGTCGGCAGTTTGGAATATGTGGAATTGTGTGGAATAGCGTAAAAAGAATAAAATATACATTTTTAATTTTAAAATAGAAATCTTTTAAAATAAAATAATAAGAAGAATTCGTAGAAAATTAATGTTCATTGAGAAAGTTAAGGTATCAAGAGTTCGTACAAAATGTTCGTATTAGTAATTGTTGAAAGAGATAAGGAGTAAGCGAAAGAGGACAATGTCCGTTTCGCTTGAAGTTGAAGTTACATTTTAGATGTTTCGTCTCGCGGATCCCATCTGACTCTCTGACTGACACTGATGGAATTCTTTTATTGTAATCTAGATTTTTTTGCAATTACTCGCGAAGACTTTTTGGTCTTGAAAGTTGCTCAAAAATCAATTTAACTCCTACTTGCAAAATCTGCTTTCGACTTTTTCTTTATGCATATGGTCAATTATTTTTTCTATTTAGGAAAACCAGGATTTCACACGTCATTGTGAATTTTTGTAAAAGTGAAGAGGAAGGGTTGATTTTAGTTAATTTTCTATCCGCTACAATATCAATTATAAATCTTCTCCTGTTGTAATTAAAATCATCAGAGAAAACTCTGTATTTTTTTACCTTTATTTTATTTTCCCTAGTGTTTTTAATCTCATCCAAGCTCATCTTCAGGGGTGGATTGATAAGACAAAAAATTAATGTAAATGACAGTCACGAATTTTCTTAATGACCGCGTCGGATGCACAATTTATTCAAAATTTATTATTTTTTTAACTATTATATTTTTGATATTTTAAAACTTAGACATTTCAGAAAATTGTTAGTTACTCATTATTAGCTTATTTGTTGACTGTTGCAATATTATAAACCGACTTCATGAAATTTTTGCGGACATGTTTTCGCTGAGTAATATACATTTATTATCGAAGGTTTTGTTTATAACACGAGGAGATAAATTCGCGACACTATGAACAAATTTAAAGAAAAAAGAAGACTCATATTATTTCTAAATTATTCAAGCATACATAATTGAATATATATATATATATATATATATATATATATATATATATATATATATATAATGGAAGATATTAAAATACACTTGAACGTATAAATATTTACATAAAAAATGTTTAATTTGCTTACAAGAAAAAATTAAATAATTAAATAATTACAACTAACAACTTAAAACGATCTACTGAATTAGTTATTAATGCCACCACAAGACAAATCAAAATCTTAGATACATTTAAAGTTACCTCAGACTGTGTACTTTATACTATATTATGTAATCGAACCCTATTATATACACCTTATTATATATTAATAATTATACATACTTCTAACCTAACGTTAATGAATAATTACCTTGGTTTTACCTTTACTTTACCTCCGAGTTAACTTTTAATCGAGTAATTCTTAATTTAACTAATTAAAATAATGGCATTACTTTTATTTTCTTCCATAAATTTGATTTTTTTATATTAAGAACACCCTTTCATGACAAACATATTACTCTTTTAATGTACAATCCTGTAGCATTTTAAATATTATATTGGCAACATTTCTTCCCAGTGTTATTTAAACTATTACAACTGACACTTCCACTTCTGAGAAAAGGTTTACCCTTAATAATTCCGCTATCGTAAATGCCTCAATATCGGTTGGTATGTATATACAAATATTTAAAATTCTTATAACGTACCACTCCACCACTTTTACCAAATATGGTACGATCTGTGTTTTTGATTTTAAATTTCCATAAAATTATATATATATCTCCATAACTGAACACGATTCACTGCCTGATGAGTGTGAGCATGTCACCGAAGCCAGACAATAACAAGATTTATCTCATAAGGAAACTCTGACTGAACTGGTTGTTTCTACAACTGTATACTAAAATTTATATACGTTTTCACTTATAACCTCTTGTCTGATCTTTCAACAGAAGCAAATGAAACGAAATGAGAAAACATTGAAATATTCAATATATTCGCGTTTCGTCACTGCATCAAAGAAATGGTTAATTGGGAAAGTCCATTAACGCTGGAACAAACTATAAAAAATATTTTATAAACATAGATAAAATCATTATCTCTTCAGTCAATGAATAACGAATGTTGCCTAATAAGAAAATTGTTAATATTACCATTTGTGTTAGTGATAAGAAAAAGAACATTAAAAATTTTACCCTTACCGGACGATCCGATAATTAAGAAAATCAACCCTAGTATAGCATTGTTTTTCGGTCATTGAATTCTGAAGGTTTCTGTATAATAAAATGGCTGCAACAATTTGACCCTACCCTGACGATAGTGTAACGCAGTCTGCTCTGTGAATGAATTTGTAACGAATTCTTATAAGGAAACGGTTAATATTACCATTAGCGTTAATAATGAGGAAAAGTGATTCTACAATCTGATCCTATCTTGACAACTCGAGAAATTAATAAAATTCAAGCCTCATATGACACTGGCTGCTTGTGTAATGAATGCTGAAAGTTTCACTATAAAGAAACGACTAATATTAACATTAGTGTTAATGGGGAAAAGAGATTTAACAACTTGGCCCTCAATTGACGATAGACAATTTAGAAAATTTACCCCCGTGTATCGCGGATGTGCGTTGTGGTGCAGTGAATATCAACTCGGAACGAGAAATCGGGAAGCCGAGTTGGAATTCCAGTTGAACATCTTGCATTCACTTACGCACAAATACTCTTAAGGAAGGAATTAATCCGTCTCCTCCCTCCAGTTATGGGTTAAATATTACGACAGATTGGGTTCTATAACCTTGGTTGGTAACCACTCTACCGCAGAAACAATGACAGGATAATCTTTTGCCCAGTCAGTCATGTCTCTTTCGAGAAATGATCGCCCAAAGCGTGTCTTACGTATGCACTTAACTTATTGACCCCCGTGTATCACTGGCTTACAATGAATGCTGATTGTTTTCCTTATGATAAAACAGCCAATATTACCATTAGTGTTAATGATGAGGAAATGAGATTCTACAATTTGATCTTATCTTACATAATAATTTGAAATATCGAACACCGTTTAGCACTAGATTCTCGATCATTATATGCTGAATGTTTTCTTATAATGAAATGGCTAATATTACTTTTAAAATCATTCTGTGATAACCTATTTGAAGGAATATCTCATGTAAGTCTTTAATTTTGTGGTATCGAATTTAATTTATTTTCATGATCAGCTATCACTTTTTCTGTCTAAGCTAATAACGCAATATATTTATTATAGTATTAGATCACAAGTATTTGTACGTTCTATTTTAAAATGCTTAAGTCGCTCTCTGGCAAACGATGTTCCCTTGCTCTAAATTATGTATTAGTACGTGTACATTTAGTGTTATAATTATTAGATGAAGCACTCTCAGTCATCCTTAACTAATATTTAATTTATCTTAAATCCTTTTTTCTAGCTTGCAAAGATTTTTAGTGAGATAGACCACAACGTGGAGATATGGAGTTAGCCAACTAGTTAGCATGAATAAAGCGAGGAAAAAAATGGAGAAGATTTATGATGATTCATTATCTTATTTTTTTATTTTAAAAATTTAAAAATCTAGAAATGTCTAAAACCTGTAGCTTGCGCAGAATGTTATCATTTCAAACCCTGTCAAATGCTTTTTAGATATCTAGAGGTAGATCTCTAGTTTCGCTAATATAGTGAAGAGCCAAGTATACATGTTTAGTGATGGCCGTTAGTATGCACATCAGAAGTATACCTGGCCAAGCGGAAGCCATACTGTTTGTCAGAGTATAGGTCATGAGTGATGAGATTCTTAACTACTTCAGTATTAATTAGGACCTCGAATAATTTGCCGAAAAGCGGTAAGAAAACAATAGTTAGAGGTTCAGAAGGTTCACAAGGAAGCTTAAAAAATAAACTACAGATGAATACTTCCGACAAGAAGGGTGCAGAAAGATCATAATTGCAGAATTTGAAAATGAATGGAGCCAGCTCATTTGCAGATTTTTTTTTCTATCACCTCAGCTAGTTTATGTTAATCTAATTTAAAAATGACTTCCAAGACCAAAGAAGTACATAGGTTGAACCTCTGTTTTAGGTGGCAAAACTGGTGTGGGTGCTCCAGAAGAATTAAGTGGGGTTTTGTAAGAGAATTTACGAGCAAAGCACTTAACCTTGTGTGCTGTAGATGTGAGACCTTGAATGAATTGATCGTTTATTGTTCAGCACACTCTTGCAGTGTAATCTTAAGTGACACACTTGCGAAATGCTATACGATATTTCATTCTATCAGCAAGCAATAATTTTACGATATTACAAGCAGAGAGAAATAGACACCTGTTGTAATTAGACGTGTCAATCCTGTTCAGTGAAAGAACTGCTTTCTGTGGACAACAGCAGCCGATGAATTTAGTTAGAGCTTGTTAAATTACCGATTTGCTACGAGAAGGCAGGCACTACACGTATCATAATATAATATTTGATGTTTTATTTTCAATCACTTGTTATATTATTAATATTTTTATCTCAACTTTTATTATTATTAAGAAAATAATTATTAAATTTTATTAAGTGTTAAATAATACGGATAGGTCCATCCTCATTCTAGAGGTATCAATGATCGGTATTTAATCGTAGCGAAAGAATGACAGACAATCGAAGACAAACACTTGAAATAAAGTTTAATTCAGCATTAGTAAAAATGTAATGAAAAATTTAAATGCTTAAATGTAACTACAAATATATGTGTGTTTATCTATGCCCCATGCTGAGCTGATTTATATCAGAATTTAATTTGAAGAGCAATTGCTAAAATATTTTACTCCGAAAGCAAATATTCTCATGCGTCATTTTAAGCCTTTTGTGTTTAATGTTATTTTTCTATGAAATGGACGCGTTTAATACATTTACGCTAATAAGGTTAGTTGCTTCTAACTGAGACAACTCTCTCTCAACTATGAGGAATCTGACATTTTTGGTTGTCTTGACCATTTTTCGTAGCATATAGACTAGATTTCGTAGACAATCATACGTCCATTTTTGCTACATTCATCACGTTGTAGGAGTGGTAGGAAATTTTCACCATGATTTTAACAAATGCATGAAAATTCCTTGTAAGAAATATCGATGAATTTACAAAACTATAGTAGTATATTACATAGATGAGAAAACATTCTAGTGGAGAAAGTATTTCGCACAGTCACTTCTCGTCTCACATCGCCATTCTCATTCAAAACATCTTTTTTTTTAATCATTTCACACCGAGCAAGGCTGAAATGCCACTTATGTGCGGGGGGGCTACATAGCTTAAAGAAAATTAATTAGAAGAGAGAGAAGAGGAGTAAACACCAATTAGAAAAAAAGCAATAGAAAGAGGAGAATGCAGGTGAGATGACTGTTTCAAGCTAGAAGAGAAAGGGATGGATATAAGGGGTGTGGGAAGGGCTAGAGTCAAGTGGTTAGTAGGTGAGGATTGACATTGAGGTTGTAGCCGTCAGGAAAGCAAGAATATTGGGAGCGAGTTCCACAGGCGGGAAGTGCGAGAGAAGAAGCTGAAGGAGTAGAATTGTCGTCTGCATTTGGCTAACCTAACTGTGAATAGGTGGGACCCAGTTGCCAATCTGGTTGCACGAGGAAACACCTGTTGAAGAGGCACCAGTGACTTGAGTTCGTCTGGTACAAAATTATGAATTACTCATGCTAATGATCCTAAATAAGATATTTCCAATTATTTTGAGTCAACCACACAATGCAGTATACTTACATGACTGTGGCTTCATTGATACACAAGCAGACACACACGCGCGCGCGCACACACACACACACACACACACACACACACACACACACACACACATATATATATACATATATATATATATATATATATATATATATATACCGAATAAAGAAATAGGGTTGTTCCAACGAGAGTAATTAGTATAGAATCAAAAGTGTGAGAAGCCGTGAACGTTTTCCTTAAAATGTTTGTTTATTGTTTTTGTAATTATACAAGTTATGAAACATTAATTTTCCATGACGCTACACGTGTTTCGAGTCTAAAATTGACTCTCTTCAGGGGCATAAATTTGTGGTTTTTGCGTTTGAGTTTCTTCGAATATCTGATCGCGAGCTTGTTCTTTTTATACAGTAAATAGGAAGTTTATAAATAGAACAAACTCGCGATCAGATATTCGAAGAAACTCAAACGTAAAAACCACAAATTTATTCGCCTGAAGAGAGTCAATTTTAGACTCGAAACACGTGTAGGGTCATGGAAAATTAATGTTTCATAACTTGTATAATTACAAAACAATAAACATACACGTTAAAGAAAATGTTCACGTTTTCTCACACTTTTTAATCTCTCTCTATCTTTATATATATATATATATATATATATATATATATATATATATATAATGTAAGATTATATTTTTAATCGATTTATAACGTTACAATCATATAAGTTACAAATGGTTTCAGAAAAAATCGAACACGAAATGTAATTCTCAGGCATAAGATTAATTTCACTCAGTTGTTTCATTTGCATTTGTAAATATATGCAACAACACTTGAGGAAAAGAAGAAATATATATATATATATATATAATTGGCCCAAGACAGTCCTGGTTTGCTGTTCATTAGTACGATTAGACATCCGATTTCTTCGAGGTAGGATTGAAAACCGAACGAACTAACATCAGTCAGCGATTATACCACTAAACTATGGGCGCTCGGTGGAGATAGACACATTTTAGCGTGTTACATACACACTATAAACACACACCAGTAGCACAGCGTGTTCAAATTCATTACTGTACGAACAATGCGAAAATAAATTTTTGAAGTCTACCGTTTCTCCATAGTGCTCAATCGGCGGGCTAGAACATAAATAGTTATGCGCTGGTAGCAGTTATTTAATACTGAAAATATTGTCGATTAATTGAGCAGGTTCATGGCAACTTCGAAATTTCGCGAGAACTCTGGGACATAGTTTGTTTCTGCTTCTTTAACATTTTTTAATCTTATTTACCTGAATTTTGTTGTAATTAACATTTTTTGTTAGTGTGGCCAATCACTTTTAAATTGTTGTGTTAATTTTCTTTTTTCTGTTGCATTATCGCCCGGTTCACACACCACCATCTATTGAACAGGTGTAGATGCTCATCCCTTGTTCCCTGTTTAGGATGCGGTTTCCGGCTTTCTCTTTTCCAATCTTGTCACTCTTACGCAGCCACCTGCACACCAGTGGCCTTACCGCCCAGGGTGATATGATTAAAAAAAAAATTATATATATATATATAATGCATATATATATATATAATAATACAGAGAGATAGAGAGAGAGAAAAAGAGAGAGTGAGGAAGAGAGAGAGCGCAGAGTATACCATTGTCGAAAAAACAGATAAAGATATAATATATTTGAAGACCATAGAAAATAGAGCTATGTAAATGCATTTTTGTGCATCAACGTTATATGCAACACAGAGATTCGTGCGCGTGTCGATCGCGTAAATTGTGAATTAATTGTTTTATTATAATATCTCAATATTTATAGTCTTCTTATATTGATTCGCAGTTCATTTATTTATGAGAAAATTAAACAAATAAATACAGAATATTTTTTTACAAATATATGAATAGATTACAACATAATAAATTATAAAATAAAATTAAATATAAATTTACATACTTATATTCCTATACATGTAATTAATAAAACGAAAAATACGGAATTGATCAAGAAAAAATGACGTATATATATATATATATATATATATATATATATATATATATGTGTGTGTGTGTGTGTGTGTGTGTGTGTGTGTGTGAAATGTCTATATATATATATATGTACATGTGTATGCCATTTGTTATATATATATTACATTATTTATATATTGTATATGCTTGGTACTTATTTTAAAGTGCTCGATATCAGTGATAGAGCTAACATATTCAGTTAGATAAATGTGAGTTTGTGACACAGGGTTTTACGCTTTTGCAATCGTCATACGATTGCAAAAGCCTGAATCCCAGAGTCACAAACTCACACCTATCCAAACAAACACACACACACGTGCGCACGTGTGTGTGTGTGTTTGTGTATGTGTGTGTATATGTGTGTGGGTGTGCTTTGGAGCTTCGTTGCCCAATTTGTTGTGGATTTGCGGAAAATGTCTACCCCAAAGTCGCAGTGACCAGTTTGTGCCGAAAGTAAGACACAGAAAAAAGAAGGTAGTTTCAAAACAACGTATTAGTGTAGCAAGAATATTTGTAAAAAGGTAACTGTTAGTAATAAGTAAATAGAAATAAGCAAGTACGAAAGATACAATTATGCTACATATTGTTTGACTTTAATGGGTATTAGCTGTCGTCATTTGCTATACCTATCTATCCCTCAGAAGACACGCAGGTAATCATATATAACAAGAGGAAGAGTCCATTCCTCCTGGAGGGCACCATAACAATACATAAACACTTTCATACAGAACTGTAAAGAAATTAATGAAACAGATGCATATACAAAATGTATATACAAACGTATTTATATATATGTTTTTCTTTTCAATTTTAACTGACAAGTTATAACCTTTATTTCCATATCTGCCACCCCACCTACTTCTCACTCACAAGAAAAAGAATTTCCATTCTTTTCCACACTACCTGATCAGACATTGTCATTCCAATGCCGGAAAAAAATGTAAACTTTTTAGTAGATAATAATTTGTACACGTTCTAAAATATGATTTACAATATATATATATATATATATATATATATATATATATATATATACTCTTGATAATGTCAGGCAGTTGACGAAATAGTAAGTACAGATTTTTCTTGACTCTTTTTTATTCATATATGAGACTTGCAGTACTTCAGATAAAAATCCATACACGATTACGTATATATATATATATATATATATATATTGTTGCTCTATTATTGTATTAAGCGCTTTAGTGTTAGGGTTCTCGTCTTGGGTTTTTTTCCTTTTCTACGAGTATTTTGACGTATGTTCAAGTACTGAGTTTATTTCTTTTTTACTTCCCCTTTTTCCCCCTCCGAGTTTGTTCTCGGTGGGTTTTTCGAGACGAACTGAAATATATTATAACAATTATTCGTATTAGCATTATTATTATTTTATTATTATTATTGCGCTTACGTATATATATATATATATATATATATATATATATATATACGTAAGCGCATATGTATTTATATATGAAGAACTGCAAGTCATTTTCATTACTTTGCCATTAATCAATTGTCACAAAACAATTCATGCGTTCTGAACTTTTTCTTTATACTCATAGAAAATGGTTGTCCGTTAAGCAGATGTATCTAGAAATTCGGACATTAAATTCATAAAATCTGAATTATCTTTAGATTTACATAGATTGTTCAATATTGTATAATTACATGAAAGACAAATCTACTTTTTCTTTGACTTTTGTTTAAAGGCATATCAACCTCTGTACATTATTTATTTCAAAGGAATGGGGTTTTAAGGTATCTCTTTATGTTTGGCTATTGTGAGAAATTTGATTTAGTCAAATTTTGATGAATTCTTTTTCATTTTGAAAAACTGAAGATGTCTTCTAGTTTTATATTAAAAATGTATTTCAGGTAATGTTTTTTTCCATCAAAAATGTGTGTTGTTTTATAAAAGTCTATATTTATACTTTCATAGTGCTTTGACCACAGCTTAGGGGTTAAATATTTGCCCATAGCTGGAACCCTAACAGGTGCTAGCACTCCTGGTGAGGTTGGACTTGGAAACAACAGCAATTATGAGGTGGTTCCATGTTTCTCACAATCTCCCAAACAGAATTCTTGCTGCCGGATGCAGTTTACCGTCATACCCAGGACCTCTACTTTTTGGAAAGAATGTTAACGGGTCTGGGAACATCTATTCTGTTTTTGTATTTTGTTTTTTTATCAGATCTTTAATATACCAAACAACCTTTGCAGATAAAATAAGATTGTTCCTTCGTTAGATGACACTTCTTTCTCTTAGTTTCTTATCAGTACATATGATCATTCTTTTTTCTCTGTTCATTTAAAAATAGACGAAAGTTAAAAGATGTTAAATACTTTAGTACCGAAATGATAAATACAATCTTTGCCCCAACACTGATTTTCTAAACCAGAGAGTAATTTCTAATTAGAAATGTGACGTTACAAAATCATTTCCTTTCATACAAAGTTCTGAAAATACAGCGAGGCTAGACTTTAGTGCAACGACTGCAAATAAGCTAAGTAAGAATATTAAATATAAGTAGAATGCAATTTGTCTTTATTTTGCCATTACATTACAAAATGTGTGCGATCATGAATCAGTAGCCTCTCCTTGTAAGAGAATCAACTTTTTTCCTTTTTATTTTGTTGACCCTTGTTCTTCAATCTTTTAACTCAAACGCACACAATTGCTGACAGACATCATTTTGTTTCGCTTATTTTCAGTGCGTTATGGTAAGGATGTGCGTTGTAGTGCAGTGGGTATCGACTCCGAAGGAGAAATCGGGGTGTCGAGTTCGGATTCCGGTTGAATATCTTGCATTCGCTTACGCACAAAATCCTATCGGAAAGGTATTAATCCGTCTCTTCCCTGCGTTAAATAATAAGACAGATTGGGTTCTATAGCTTTGGATTGCAACCAGTCTACCGCAGAAAGCAATGGCAACCTACTGCAGGATAATCTTCTGTCCAGTCAGTCATGTTTCTTTCGAGACATGATCGCCCAAAAAGTGTATTACGTATGGCACTTAACTAACTGATTTTCAGTATGTACAATGAATGCTCAATTATCCAACACAAATCTCTCTCCGCTTACGGTTATACTACATTGAAACACCTGTTCCACTCCGATTTGTCAAATTAAACAACGTCGAGTGTGGTCGCTACCCTCGGTGGTGACGGCCTGGGAATAAGCTTTGATGTGTGGATAATCTAATGGATAACGGCTCGGAATAAGGAATCGGATAAGCGAGTACACTTTTCAGTCCTGCTTTATTTTTGGTTAAGCCGTAGTGAAAATGTCATTTTAAGTTGCGATTATAAGTGCGAGAAACATGACTGATATCTGAGGTAGTTCGCTTAGGATTTACTCATACTTGGTTAAATTAGCAGATAGGAAAATGAATCCATTTAATAATTTAGATTTCTGTGTTTATGCACTCAATGAACTCGTTCTATTTCCTCGTACAATCTGGTGTAGAGGTGAATAGAAGTTAAGGATTACTCTGGTATTGGTGCTGGTACATTAACTTTTTCTAGTATTTCACAGATTTCTTCGGGCGTTTTTCTCCCATAGTCAATCCGATAGGTCTAACCACCTATAATTGGCAGATGATCTCAAAAATAACAGAGCACGACAGAAATTTGTGGAGCTAAAGTTTGGCGTAAGAAGGAGTTTCCTGTACGCGAAATTCAGGAGGTACAAATTGCGAACAGATTGTTTGATGTTGATATGTGTAGCCTTTTGTTTACATACACTTGCAGTTCAGTTATTTATGAGACAATTAAGCAAATTGGTAGAAAATAATTTATTACAAATATAAACGAATAATAAATTAACAAAGGGTCACTTAGAAAAGTAAATGATATATTCCTTTATGTACGCGTACACTACCGCTCATAATTATTATGCCACACCAGTTTATATTTTAAAGAAATGATGTATTACATACTATTTTTAAGTGGATAATTCTAAATGAAAATAAAATGTTTCTTTTGTTATTATTACTTTGCAAACATTTACAAGGCGAGGTATTAAAGATGAACTCGTCCGAATCATCCTAAAGTTTCTTCCTTCTGTCATTGATGGAAATGCAATATAAGTAATTACTGAATATTTATAAATTCATTTAATGCACTTGTTGTTGTGCAAAATTAAGAAAATAACCATTCTATTTCCATTTACAATTATTCACTTGGAAATAAACACCCAAAAATAACATGAAATACATAATTTTTTTAAACACTGCGGTGGCCTAATAATTATGGACGGTAGCGTAGTCGTATGCGTATAAAATATATGTATTTTACAAATGAACAATAAACGAATTGATGAAGGAAAAGAGATCATTATGAATATATATATATATATATATATATATATATATATATATATATGTGTGTGTGTGTGTGTGTGTGTGTGTGTGTGTGTGTGTGTGTGTATATACATATATCTGCAGAAAGCCTGTTTCGCAGCATCACACTTCTTCGGTGCAGCTACATTATCGGTTTAGCTTCAAGCCGGGATCGGAATCTGAACATCTTACCACTGAGCTACCTGCGTAACAACAGAGATAAGAAGATTTCACTAGCTATTCACTGGATGTAAACAAACCCTGATGAGTGAGAGCGTTCAATTTGATAGCCGAACCAAAGTGTGTTCAATTCAGTAAGCAAAGAACGTAGCGTAAATACATAAGTCAAAGTACATAAATATATATGTATACATACTCATATTCTTACTTTCTGACTGCTACAACCTCTAGGAATTTAATTGCAATGTCAATACTCATCACTTAACAACTTAACGCTAGTTCTATCTAGAACACCCTGCATATATTTTCCTTTCTCCTCACCTTTGTAACTGTCATTACACATGTATTCCCATCCGTAACTGGTTCATCTTTCTCTTTACTCTCCTCTTTCTGTTTTCTTTTCACTCTTACGTTAAATTTCCCAAAGTAAGAGATAGTCCAGATGCAATTAGTAGATAGACTAAAATATCGCCCGGTTCACACTCCACCCACGTCTATTGAACAGGTGAAGAGGCTCATCCCTTGTTCCTTGTTTAGGATGTGGTTTCCAGCTTTCTCTTTTCCAATCTTTTCACTTTCTTTTTTTTCAATTGGAGTAGATAGACTAAACTATCGCCCGGTTCATATTCCACCCACGTCTATTGCACAGGTGAAGAGATCATCCCATGTTCTCTGATTAGGATGTGGTTTTCGGCTTTCTCTTTTCCAATCTTTTCACTCTTTTCTTTTTTTTCAATTGGAGTAGATAGACTAAACTATCGCCCGGTTCACACTCTCCCCACGTCTATTGAACAGGTGAAGAGTCTCATCCTTTGTTCCTTGTTTAGGATGTGGTCTCCGGCTTTCTTTTTTCCAATCTTTTCACTCTTTTCTTTTTTTTCAATTGGAGTAGATAGACTAAACTATTGCCCGGTTTACACTCCACCCACGTCTATTGAACAGGTGAAGAGGCTCATCCCTTGTTCCTTGTTTAGGATGTGGTCTCCGGCTTTCTCTTTTCCAATATTTTCACTCTTACGTAGCCCCCTGCGCTTCAGTGGCGTTACCGCCTTGCTCGGGGTGATATGATTAAAGAAGAAAAGAAGTAAATATAGATAACGATAACAATTGGGTAATTACCTCCACTAAATCGCTGAAAAAAGAGCATAATATGAATAAAAATGACCAAATCGTAATAAAAACAGATTTTTTTCCATCAAGGTGCTTACATTATTATTAAAATGAAAAATCAAAGTATATTTTAATTATTTTAAATTTTTTTAAAATCTCTTCCAACACGTTAGAAATTTGAGTAAAATTCTTGTTTGATTTGAATTAACGGGCAACCAAATATTTACGAGAGTTTACAATAGATAACATAATATTACATAACACTGTTTTTTTTCCGGTGACAAACATTAACTTGGAAATTCTTGCAAAAATCAAATAGTTGTCAGATTTTAATGAAAACTTCAGGACTTCTTCAACAATGACGGAAATTATTTTTGAAATTATTAATTTTACAAATCTTGGTAAAAATATTTTTTGCATTTGTTAAACTCACTCCACGTAAATTCAGGAAATTTCAAAAATAATAAATTCTCTAGGCAAAAATGTATTTTTTAGTTAAATGCAGGACTGATTGGGAAATGTAAATCATGTATTTAAAAAAAAAAATTTGTCCCTTTTAACCGAAAAATTTTTCCAAATATTAAAGTAAAAATTGCAATAAACTATGACATTATTCAATTAGATAAGCTTTTAATTGCTTTAATAAGTCAGGCAAATGTCAGACATTATATTCTGATGAAACAATTTCGATTAATAATGCAATTCTATAAGAATTGCTTTCATTTTTGTTTTTTTAGTTATACAAATTCATAAAGATTCAAAAATATTTTTAAAATATTTCTAATTCTTGTAGAGGTTCGTCTTGCTGGTTACATAGTGAAGACTATATTTACTAATCGAAAACTGAAAAGTATAATACAAATCATTTATCTAAAATATTTACAAAATAATTCTCATTTTTTTGTGTGTATGTATTTCAATTTTTTTGTATTGTATTTTCTATGTGTAAATTAAAAAGTCATACTTGTGTAAATCAGATTAATTTACCATTACATTTGCTATTTTTGAAAAATCCTGTGTGACAGATATATATTTTATTCTTGCAAGAATTTTGAACCCGGAAATTAACTTTTGTCTACATATCTGTCACTTGCTCAAAATATGGCCAAAAATTAAAAAATTAAAAGAAGTAATCTAAAATTCCAATCAATATATGGACATTTCTTATATTTGGGACATGAAGCAACTATTCCTATGCCTACAGTATTTACATTTTTCCCCGCTTATGCTGGATAGTGTTGCCTTATAAATATTGCAATTGAAAACCATATATAATATACATGTATGTAGGATTTTGTGTTCGCATGTCTATATTTTATGAGTGGGTATAAAATTTCTATTCTCGTCACACACCTTATATATTTATATAAAAGACAAAATTCCGTAATTTTTTCTTTCTTTTCTCTCTCGTTATATATCTGCCATTCCCGATCCTAGATGAATGAACCCACATCAACCTGTCCAGCCAGTGCCATATATAGGGTAGTTAAAAGTTATTTAACCCCATGGCTCGATTTGTATTTTGTAAAAAAAATGTGAATATGTCCCATCAAAATGGATCACCATTTTCACATTATTGTCTTTTCTAATTCAGGGCTGTAATATTTCCTTTCTCTTTGCTAAAATCCTAGCATTTTATTTTTCATGTCCAGTTTAAACAGGCGTTAGATTCCATTGTTGGCTAAATTCTTTAAATGTAAGTCGTTTTCGTGTATTTTTTCTGTTTTTGATATTTTTTCTTTTTATGTTTTCTTTTTAATTCTTAAATAAACGTCTGACGTCATGTGTTTTTTTAAATTTTAAAAAACTTCTTTTGCTTTAGGGATTAAATTCCGTTATTTTTTCAATCTTTTCTCTTTCGGTAAGTGCTCTTCTGACTTTTACTAAGTTAAAATTTTGTAAATTTAATATTTTTACTTTACATTTGAGTAGATAGACATTAATAGCGCCCAGTTCACAATCCTCTAACTTTTATTGAATATGAGTAGAGGCTCATTCACTTTTCCCTGTTTAAAAAATAGTTCCCAAATCTCTTCTTCTCCTCAGATCTAGACATTGGGTGCACCGTAGTTTTCTGTGATGTGTGTGGTCGATGACAGTCTCTTCATTGTGAGTTAAAACTCGTTGACATTTTTTGGTTGCCGATTCCGACTGATGATTAAGAGCGCTAACTCTTACGTTCCGTCGAGAGTGGCTGTCTTGATCAACATATTATCGGGGTTCTTGCAGTGCTATATCGCAAATGGATAAACGGTGGGCAACCCAGAGACCACACTATGCTGCAGTCTGCGCCAGCTGCTTTCCTGCACATGTCGCAGTCATCGACTGTCTCCCACCTCTACCTTGAGGTCTCTCCTCACCAAAAACACAAAAAGGAACAATCGAATTTCAACAAACAAAGCTAAACAATGTAAACGAAAACCACCTTGAACCAGTAAATATTTCCTTCACAAACACCCGTGGTATTCGTACCAAATTTTGTAGCGTGGAATCTTTCCTCCACGAAAAGATCCCTGGCATTCTAGCGTTTTGCGAAACTAATCTCATTCCTTAATCCCCTCCTCTAACTTCTCAATTCCTGGCTACATTCTTCTCTTAAGGAAAGACTACACAGCCCATATGCATGATTTGCAGATTTATGTCAGTGAGCACCTCCCTAAATCTAGGGAGACTTCTCTCAAATCTCCTCACCACTCATATGTATTTCCGTATTTCACATCTTATAACAGCTAGCTATCTTTTTTCTTCTTACCGTTCCTTTTTTGCTCCCGACTGCTCTCTGCTAGACAGTATCTCTGACAATATATATAATGCTACTTCCTCCCACTAATTCGTTAACATATTTACTAAAGGAGTTGAACCATGATGCCAATCTAAAATCACGAATAAGTACATTTGGTCAGAGGAGCAGGATAAAAAGGTTGTTAGGGCATTTGCCATAAAAATACTTGTGAAACGACAGAGGGAAGCAACCTCATATCAGTGAGAAAATAACTGAAGGCGAGCTGCTATTTCGGGATTGATTATATTGCAGATTTTGCTTTGGATTTTGTCGAGGACTTCAAGACAATTAGCAGGAGCACCCGACTAGCTATGAAAACAGCATTCAGTGCACAGACAAATAGCAATTTATAAACGTTTAAAATGTATTCTGACGAGAAATATTTACTGGCCCGACACAGAGACCCAAATATCCTAGTAGTAGATGGATCAATGGATTCGATGTAGTCATTTGATTTGGACTCATTTGAGAGAATGAAGCCAGGGAGATGTTGTGTTTTGCTCTTTAGGAGACTAGCGTCGTCCATTCTGATGTTAACCAAGAATTTATCTCGAGGCTATTTACAGGTGAGCTACATCGTTTTTTAAAACGTATCTCATGTTCTTAACTTGCCTTTTTTAAATATATGAATGGGCATGCAGTCAAAATAATCCATAAACTATCATCAGTTCACAAACAATTTATCAAATCATATTGTGAAAATATCTAACAAACTCATTTTGTTGTGGGTGGTTGAGAACGAAGTTGCTATCAATTAAACATCATAGACAATCGTACCTACCTCCCATTAACATGGAACAGGCTTGCCTCCCTGCGAGGAATACACTACGCCTCCTTGGCCTTACACTCTCGGCGGACCTCAAATGGAATCACTATATCGAATCCATTGATAAGTCCGCTGCTAAAAAGGTCGGTTTTCTGTGCAGTGCCCGTAAAATTTTCCCGTCTGAATCTATCCTGCACATATATAAATCTATAAATCTACTATCCGCCCGTGTATTGAATACTGCTGCCACATCTGATTGGGTGCCCCTGCTATTCTCCTCGGGCTTCTTAACAAAATACGACGGAAAATCTGTAACGTGATCGATCCTGACTTGGCAGACCGGCTGCAACCACTCTCTCACCGGCGTGACGTGACTTCCCTGTGTCTATTCTATAAGAACTTTCACGGCTTCTGCTCCGATGAACTTAGGTCATTGGTGCTGCCTAGGTACGAATTTACACGAGATACTAGATTAGCAACTAGGTCCCACTCTTTTACATTGAAACAAATAACGTGTAACCGTAATTTCTACTCCAACAGCTTATTTTCTCGCGCTTCCCGTCTGTGGAATTCCCTTCAACATGCCTGCTTCCCCGACAGCTACAATCACCATTAGTTTAAATGTAAGGTCAATAGACACCTCCTAACACACTAACTTGCATCTATTCTCTCAAACACTCTCACCATCTAACCAACCCTCATTCTCGATATCCTTACCTCCTTCTGACATTTCCTATATCTAACCATCCTTTTCATCACTTCCCCGACCCTATGTAACCCCCTGCGCAATAGTGGCAGTGGAATGCCTTGCTCGGGGTGAAACGATTAAAAAATCCCTTTGTGTTGCAATATGTGTACATGTTTCTGTGATGTTTAATGTTTTCTTGTATGTTTTTCCCTGAAACAATATTTAAACGAATCCTGTGAGTCCGAGTATACAAAAAAGAATTAAGACGGAATTTTAACAAATAACAGTTAAATGCTGCTGTTAAGAAAAGAAATAAAAATGTCTACACAATTAAAAACAAAATCTGAAAAAGATATGCCAATTAGAACGTAATTATTTATTTGAAATATGCAAATATGTGTGATACACAGACATGTGTATATGCGCGGGTTTAAGAGTTCAGACTTCGGTTAACCATAGAAGCGTAAACGTCCCAGCTGCGACGTTCATTTTGTTTTGATACGCATTCGAGCTAAGAGTAAAAAAGAAAGAGAAAAAAATGTTCATTATTATATAGGTTTTAAACATTACTGCTTTATGGGCGTTACTGGCCAAGACAATTAGGTTAATCCGTAAAAGAAATTATTTCTACTGCCAATAAGGAAAACGATACCCTATAAATTGGCACTACAATATCATAAATGAAGAAAGTTATCAAATAAAAATTGGTTGGTGTCACTGAGTAGATTCGTGCAGATTTACAAAAATAGAACATTTTTGGAGAAATCTTGTCATTTGACTTCAAGAAGTAATCAATAAACATTAATAATAATAATAATAATAATAGCTGTCAAAATAAATAAGACCTGGAAATTGAAATAGAAATAATGTGGAAATTGAAAACAAGTATCGTACTAGTGATAGTGAGTGAACTTGGAATGATGAAAAATGGAACGAAAAAACATATTGAAAGAATCCATGGAAACCCCAGCTTAAAAGATATACAAAAAATTGTTTTGTTAAGTACAGCCCACACACTAAAGAAAACTTTGTCTATGTAACGCTAGGGATGTTAGGAAGACATGAAAAAACATGAAATAGTCATAACTGCAAACCACTACCTGTCTTAGGTCTTCCTGCAGACTTGTTAGGTAGTGCGACCATAGCAGCATTCGATTGTTAATAGAAATTACATAATAATTATAATTTACACGATCAATGAACTAACCTATATCTAAAGTTGCTAGAATGAGACAATTTCTGGTCATTCTTTCCAAGTTATCATTAGAGAGTCCGGGTCTGGTACTGCCAAACTTAAAACTCTACATTCATAAAATGGTAATAATGTTTCGCACTGCAAATATTTAGCTATCTGGCTGAAAACACACAACTGGACATATATCGCTCACCGTACAAGATATTCGGTTGAAGAATATCGGAGAAATATGATAAAAATAACAACAACAACAATAATAATAATAATAATAATAATAATAATAATAATAATAATAACAATAATAATAAAAGTTAGACCAAAGTTTTTAAAATTGAAACTTTCAGGCAAATATTGTACATGAAAATGTGGATCCAAAATGCGGGTTCTGTGATAAATACCAATAAACAATAGACCATCTAATCTCAGCATGTTTTGTAATTGCCCCAAATGAATTTAAAAAACGTCACGATAGAGACGGGTAATATTTACACTGGACAATGTGAAAACACTATGAAAAAAAGAATGAACATCACCCAGCACTGGTTACAAAAATAGAAGATGTCACAATTCTATGGGATTACATTATCTATACAGACAACAAATTTGAAGCGAATAGGCAGGACATTATTGTTAAAAGCCAAAAAGAAAAAAAATTGCTTGTTAATTGATATGGCTTCTCCAGCGAATATAGGATATCAAAAAACTGTCAAAATATAAAATACCTGTAAATTGAAATAGAAAAAAATAGAAAAAGTGTAGAAATTAAAAACAAGTATCGTACAAGTGAGAGTGGGTGCACTTGGAATAATAAAAAATGGAACAAAAAATATATTGAAGCAATACCTGGAAACCCCAGTTTCAGAAATATACAAAAAATTGTCTCGTTAATTACAGCCCACACACTAAGGACAACTTTGTCTATGTAACTCTAGGGATGTTAGGGAGATATGAAAAATCATGAAATGGAGCCTTAACAACACACCACACCCTGAATTATGTCTTCCTGCATACTTGTTAGGTAGTACGACCATAGCAGAAATCGATTCATAATAAAAAGGTGCATGATAATCATGATAATAATAATAATGAACATGTAAAAAGTGAACATCAATAAATGATAAAACTATAGAATTGGTGTAGTAAAGGAGGTACTAAAGGAAGCGAGACAGTGGCACTTTATGCAGAGTATGAATTGTATTCGGAGAAATGCATGCTGTGGGTGAAGAAGGTGGAAATGTCAACAATATCATTACAGTTTGTGGAATGCTTATTCAGAAACGATACCAAAACCCGTCATGGTTCAATAACATTTTAGTGACACTGGGATAAGACGTATCAACTAAAAGTGGAGGTAAAAAGGTATCGCCATATGCCAAAGAATTGATCGAAAGACAAGATCTTGTCGGATGTCAGCAACCAAATAAAATACTTTGTTCTTGAGGCAACTGAACCTGGCATCATTGAAAATTTTAAATGAGCCTCGTCATCGTCGTCACTGTCAGAGATGAATATAATAGCAAAGTTACGGTAATTGACTAACTTAAGAAATATAACTACCTTTGTTTCGTAAATGTGTAATGTTTAGGCGATGATACGGGGTTGCTGTCTATATCACAAAAATGAAAAAAATAATTCTAGAGGAAAATACTAGAGAAAACCATTAACATCAGAAAAAAATAGAGAAAATCATTAACATGAAAAACTGCAATATGAACGGCTACTGGACATTAGGTTTATAAGTCCCTAAAATTCAGTTGTCCTTACAGACACATAGCCCAGTGGATATAGACGTTGGTTAGTTCCTGACTTGATTCGTAGTGTTGTGATTTCAGTACCAAGCTACAGCAATGATGAACAAGTAACTTGCAAGGTTATAGGGAGATAACTCATGACTTCCAATCGAGGCATTTTAATGGAGATCATATACCACAGTGATTGTAATAAAGCGTTCGGTTCGAAATTTCTAGTAACAGAAGAAGTCCGGAGCACACAACGGCAGAAACGTCGTACAAATGGTAATAGAATAATGTACTTACTGAAAATAATTCTAGTATTGCTTTGTTTTAGAAGTGTCCATTGTTTGGCATTGTTAATTTTTTACTAAAGGTTCTAGTTGTCTGACGCCGTATGACTTAATGGGGAGCTCAATTAATGCATAATCTAAAATGAAAATCGAAAAGAAATAATAGGTGATAACGATGACGATGGTGATAATAAAGATGAGGATGATGCTAAAAATGATGCAGCAGACGGATTAATAGGTAGAGCCCAAGTAATATACCATTATCATATGTATAATTCGTGTATCCTAACGAGGAATACTTCACTTAATCTACTTCGTGAACAATGGTTTGAATACCGCCGCAGCTGTTCTATCCCACTTCATTAAACCTTAACAAAATTAACATTACTGCCTATTTTCTGATATTACGCGATTATGTAGGCGTTGTTGATAACGGTCCGTTCATAATCCGTCGGGATGTCAGGATGATCGCCAATCCCTTCTTGTTAGCGAAGACAAAACAAGGCAGCGCAACTCTGCAACAGAAAGGCCAATGAAAACATTTCGTGTCAAGCGTTTGGACAGTACCACAAGGCATTGGCAGAATTTCGTTGGCAACAATTGTCATGCTTTACTCTGCCAAGTATTCGGATCATCCAATTTGAGTCTACTGCCAAATTCATTTCTCGACGGATCCGTTAGTAACAATTGCATTATTATATGAAAATGATCTGATTATGAAAGCAATTTTTAGCAGCAGTGGGCATAGGCCAGTAGGTTACTTTTAGTCCACACATACACACACACACACACACACACACACACACACACACACACACACACACACACACACACACATATGTATATATATATAACATACGGATCCTGGCTGAATGATTCTCAAACCGAAATACTTCCATAAACATATGATCAAATATAGGGAACTTTCTTTGTGAAGTTTCTTCACAAAAGTCCGGTGTTTCGTCCCCTCACACACACAGACACACACATATATACACATATATACACACAAACACACACACACACACACACACATATATATATATTCAAAAGAGAGAGAAAAGTGTGAAAGACTGCTATCAAACCTATGGATGCTCCAACATGCACGCACACAAACGCACCAACCAAAAACAGGTAAATACACATAAATACACATTCATTTGCACACACACACACAACACACACACACACACACACTCAATCTCTCTCTATATATATATACAGAGAGAGAGAAAGACTGTGAGAGAAATATCGAGAGATAAATATATTTTCTTTCTCTATCTCTCTCTCTCTGTTCTCTCTCTCTCTCTCTCTCTCTCTCTCTATATATATATATATATATATATATACACACAAACATACATTTCGAGATTTCTTACAAAATACATTGAAGTGTGGGCATTACAGTCAATCCTCTTCTCTTCTCCAGTCAAATTCTCACCGATGTGACATGACAACTGCTTGGGCGTGAAGATTTGTACCTGGTGTCCCGATTCAGTCAGTTAAGTGCCATATGTGATACACGCTTTGGGCGTTCATGTCTCGAAAGAGACATGACTGACTGGGCAGAAGATTATCCCGCAGTAGGTTGCCATTGCTTTCTGCGGTAGACTGATTGCCGACAAAGGATATAGAACCCAATCTGTCCTGTTATTTAACCCATAACTGGAAGGAATAGACAGATTAATAGCTTTCCCAAGGGTATTTACGCGTAAGTGAATGCAAAGAATTCAGCTGGAATTTGAACTCGGCTCTCCGATTTCTTGTTCCGAGCCGATATCCACTGCACCACAACGCACATCCTCGGTGTCCAGATTACATGAATTTAAAGGTACAGCTCGATTGGCAACTAACTTTCAACCTCTTACTCTTGATTTGGCAATCGTACTTCTACACTTGCTTTTCTCGCATTTTCTACCTTACCTTCTGGTTTCTTGCTTCCCAAATAACTATGATGTTCATAAATGTAAATGCAATGTCAATCGACATTTTTGGTTGTTCTTTTTAATCCTGTTCCTTCTTCATCCTTTGCTAAATCCTCCCAATTTTCTATTTTTCCCCTATCCACATTCTATTTTATTGTCCCATGCTTGGGGTGAAACGAGTAATATACACTTATATATATATATATATATATATATATATATATATATATATATATATAGTGAGACAGAAAGAGAGGGGGAGAAAGAAAGAGAGAGAAAAAGAGAATGACAAACAGAGAGGGGAAGCCAAACCGGCAAATAGATAGCTAAAGTAGTAACATAACTGCTGAGCGAATTGACCCGTGAATCCGACAGTAAACATGCAGTGCTGCGTTTTATTTTTATGTCCATGATATATAAACAACGCGTCTACGATATTTACCACACTTGTTCCATTAACATTAAAAGAATATCATACACACCAGATATACTATTACTTAAACACACAATCGCTCTCTCTATATATAGATGTGTGTGTGTTGTTCTGTGTGTGATTGCATAACGCATGAAACTCTGAGTCGTGTCATGGAGGAGGATAATATGCATATTTATTAATATATATATATATATATATATATATATATACAGCACTGTTTATATATATATATAAAATACAGCTCTGTTCACACATTGAACATGGCTTTGTTAAAATCTAAATAATAGCTATACTCTATATATGTCTACCACCCTCGTATGTATATTTATTAATTTACGTCACTTTCTTTCTTACTCTCTCTCTGTCTGTCTGTCTGTCTGTCCCTTTCTCTAGGTCTCTCTCTCTCTCTCTCTCTAAATATATATATATATATATGGTGTTAAATTGTAACGGTGTTTAGTGTCCAAATTTGAACATTTTCAGTGGAAAGGCATTTTTGCAAGTTGATATTTTTGTCATTATGAGATAGATATCAAAGTAAGAATACGGCGTTGATAAAAGTATATATATATATATATATATATGTGTGTGTGTGTGTGTGTGTGTGTGTGTGTGTGTGTGTGTGTGTGTGTGCCAGTGTGTAAGTCTGTGTGTCCCTGTGTCTCATGCGAGTGTGCCAGGATAATAAATCTCAACTGAAAATTAGTTTATAAAGCTGCGTTGGCTCGAATATCAACAGCAAATATGTAAGGTTCTAACTCTGGGGTCAGTGAATATTGTTGCGCTAGGTTAATTTAAGATCAAAACTTTACTTCAGGCTAAAGTCGCATGGACCAGAAACGCAAAAATCTATTTATTTATTAATTTATAAGAAAACACCATGGGAGTTTCCGGTGTTATAGAGATTTGCAGCAAACATAATGGGGTCAACATATCAGGTTCAGACAGGAACTGAAGTAATATGCATTCACATTGTACACGAGACTGTCAGGGACTGTTAACGTTAATGACTCTGACATTTTAATCTTCTTGGTTTAATACACTTTAGATAGAGTTAACAAATTAGTTCTTAGTTTAAAATCAGATTCCAAAAATTACTATTTTATTTTTACCTTTGATTTGACTTAAACATTTAAATGTTTTTTGCGCTCATTTAGGAGAACAAATGATAAACATAATTTTATTGATGACTTCCAAAAGCACGAATGATGGTAGCCCCCAGTAAAAGTGTCACGTTTCACCACCTAGAGCAGACGTTCTCGGCTGACATGAAGTAGAAAACCTATATTGAAAATATCTCCACATCCCACTAAGAACAATCTGAGTAAGATATTAATTTCAGTAAAGAACTTCTCTAGGCTTATCAAAAAAAAGCCACGGGCCTCTAAAAGAAATTACAGTGGTCATCATTAAGAATGTCAAACCAGAATTTTCCACGGAACTTGCCAAAATATTTCAACACTGTTTGAGGAAAACACGTGAAAAGATACCTTCGTCCTCTTTCCTATCATTTATATTCCGATCATTATAAGCTTATATGACGATAATACGACGATATACGAGCGTACAACTAAAAGTTTTAATGTTTAGATATTGGCAGCTGAGCTGGCCCTTTTGACAATCTGTCACTAACTTCTCAGTGGGGGTAAAACTGGCTGGTTACATGCAAATTCTTCAAAATCAAAATGGTAAGATTTCATTACTGCTGATTATCATTCACGATGAACGGTTCTCCGCTCGAGGAAGTTCCATGCCTCTAGAGAATACTAGGCCTTGAATTCATGACCAAACTCAAGTAGAATTTTTATATACGATCCATCGGTAATGATGCAGGTAAAATGATCAATAATCATTGGTATTAATCAACCTCTTGTTCTTCCATCTGTGGTAATTTAACAGAACAGACTGAGCAAAATAGCATTGATTGGTAACCAGTCTACATCAGAAAGAATCAAGAGCTACAGTTTGAAAACTTCTGCCTAATCAATCATGAAATACTGAATACGCACAGGACTTTTCTTAACAGTGACTTTAAAATCTTACACTTTCTAGAAAAAATCCAAAGAAATTTGATATATTTTATTATAGATATATTGAATGGAAAATATATTAAAACTATAATTCTTATTATGAATCACTACCATAGAAACTGTTTAGAAATATTGTAAACGATTACGACAAAGGCTACTCAAGGAATAAGGTTTGTTAGGTCATAATAAAGTTCTAAAATTTAGATAGTTGTTTATATGACATCATAATAATCCTGGGCAAAAATTATAAGACAAAATGTTTTAAATTCCATTGTTTATTCGCACAAAAATTACAGAACTATATAATATATTACCTTATAATAGAGCTAAATTGTTCAATATTTCCCTTTGAAGTAAATTAATGTCGTATTTGAAGACACAATAATTTGTGTTTGTTTCATCCATCTTCAATATACAGATTGTAAAGATATAGTATATATACATTTATAAGGTTGTGATATAAGGCTTTCAAGGATCACCAAAATTAAATTCCAATATTTTTAAAACTGAAACTCATCTTTAATCTCATTTCTTAAAAAAAAAGAAACAACAAAAAAAGCACGGCAAGAATTTAAAAATAAAAAATGTTTCATTATTAAATATTGTGCCAAACCACAACTTTTAAATTTATTACATTTATCATAACTACAAAATAGACCTCATTTTGTGTCACTTATGACAGTTGACCGAATATGAAAAATTCTAAAACATATTTAAGGAATACATGTGCGTCACAAGGAATAAAATTAACATAAAAGTTATATACAAATGCATGTTTTATAACTGGATCAGACTGCTAACAGTGACAGGGGCGTTTTCCATTGTTTTCTTCAGTAGAGCGATATAGCCAGAGATGTTCTTCTGTATTTAGAGTGATTAGTTGTTGTTATGTATCTGTAATATAATACAAAGGTGGCGACAACAATTGGAATAAGTTTGGGGATCACCATTCAAAACTATATTTAGGAGTATAATTTCGAAATTGATAGTTTTATTTAAATGATTTGGAAAGTGTTTATGCTATCATCTGAAATCTGGAAAATACAAAATTTAGGGAATATGACCACAATATATGCAAAAATGAGAACATTATATGAAACATAAGCTCGGGAAACAGAATAATACAAATTGGGGGAAATCTGATTACACTTAAATGTATGTAGAAACAAGGACAAGGCTTGATACATGTCTTGGTTTTATAAACACATGCATATATAGATATATGTGTGTGTGCGTGCACGTGTGTGTATCGTTATGGGTGTGTGTGTGTGCGTGCAAGTGTGTGTATCGTTATGTGTGTGTGTGTGTTCTTTAAGTTGTATAATGGCATCCAAAACAAAGTGGAATGTTTTATGAACGACGCGTTTCGACATCAGATGGTTTTATCTTCTTCAGGTTGCAATGAAAGACAAAACTGAAAATGAACTGACTTGAGATTTCTGAATCAAGAGAGACATTAAGCTAATTTATTTTATAAATTCTGTCAAACATAAACGAGAAGTTGTTTGTTTGTGTTTTCCCCACTGACGAATGAGCGGAGTGACTGCTGATGGTTACATAAAAAAAAAACTCTGAATGCTTAAGGTAACCACTACCTGCTAAATAGCAGACTTTATATTATGTTGATTCTCTCAAACTCTTCCTTTCTTTCTTTCTATCTATCTATCTATCTATCTATCTATCTATCTATCTATCTATCTATCTATCTATCTATCTATCTCATGTACATGTATAATTTAGAAACAAAATTAGATATACTACAATTTCATGGGTAATAAATATTTCACTGCCAAATGATGACCTTGCGGCTCGGCAGACACAAATGATGCAGCAGTTAATTCTCAAATTATATTCCTCTTAAATTAAATAAATAAATTTAACATTGAGTTCTTTTGGGTTCGTCACAATCGGAATTTACCTGGATAATATAGCAAGTGTTCTACGTTATATATATACTTGTTAAACATAGTGAATGTTGCCTTAATCCTTGTCTTCAGCTCGTCTTCAGTGTTAAAATGAGTTCTTGGGTCGCTCACTCAACTGCGTCTACACATAATAGCTAAGGGGTTATAATCTGAAGAGTTAGGTGGCCAGATTAAAGGGTTTTGGGATCGCATAACATTCCGTCATATCTGTGTTCTCCTGCATATATATCATGGCACAGAAAAATGTTGCCAAACTAGGGATCTTCCAGAAGGTACTTTCTTCACCCAGAAGTGCACTATCTACTTAAGGTACTTGAGATACGCCTCAGTTTTTATTTTGAGGCCCAGTGGGAAGATGACTGAAGGCATAACTTTGCTATCACTAGTTATCACGCCAAACACCTTCGATATGCCCATAAGAATCATACAACTCTTTCGAAAAACTCTGCACTGTACTCTGATTAACGCACAAACACTGAAAATTTCGTTTTAAATCTTTCGGCGCAAATGTTAAGCAGTAGAGCATGGCGTTCCCAAATTTATGACTAAGTGAATTCAGTAATTGTCTTATTTTTTCATTGAATTTACCCAACTTACCATATTTTACTGTGCAGTCTACAAAATAAAAAACAAAACATCCACCTGCGCCAAAATTTCTATGATGAATAGTAACAATTTACCCACATATATATATATATATATATATATATATATATATATATATAAATTGTCACTATTAAAAATAGATTTTTTTTTAAAACCAAAACACCCTCCTGCCCGAAATTTCTATTATTATTAGTGATAATTTCGCGCAAGAGGGTGTTTTGCATTTTAAAATATTTCATTAAATTCTGACTAAATCAATTATTTTTCTATCAGTTATATATATATATATATATATAAATTTCACTAAATTTTGACTAAATCAATGATTTTTCTATCAGTTATATATATATATATATAACTGATAGAAAAATCATTGATTTAGTCAAAATTTAGTGAAATTTATATATATATATATATATATATATATATATATATATATATAACTGATAGAAAAATAATTGATTTAGTCAGAATGTAATGAATTTTTTTAAAATGCAAAACACCCTCTTGCGCGAAATTTTTTTAAATGCAAAACACCCTCTTGCGCGAAATTGTCACTAATGTATATATATATATATATATATATATATATATATATATATATATAATTGATAGAAAATAATTCCTGAAAGATAACATTATACGGCACAGTGGGACATAGTGCTCAATTGCAAAATCCCACAGCATTATATTCTCTACAGTAATGTGTTTGCGACCGGCTATGTCTGCCAGTTCAATATTTGCTATAGGCATCAATCAGACAGGTCCTGGGCATGACGGTAAACTGCATCTGGTAGCAAGGCCTCTGATTATGAGGTTGTGAGATTGTGAGGAGCATAGAACCACCTCTTAATTTCTATTCTTCCCAGGTCCCCCATGAATCGGAGTAGTAGCATCTGTTAGAGTCCCAGTCTGGGCAAATAATCTAATAATACAATGAATGTATAGTCTTACACTTTTATAGAAATATATATATATATAAATAGAATTTTATGTAAAAATATGCATTTTTGATGAAAAAATATTACCAACAATACATTTTTGAAGGGAAAATCTTACCAACAATACATTTTTGAAAAAGATAATATTACCATAAAATATTTTTGAAGGAGAAAATTAGTCTCCACAAAACGTTTTTGAATACAAAACTAGAAGACATTTTCAGTTTTTTAAAATAAAATTAATATAAAAAAAACCCCACGTTTTTGGCATTAAATAGCCCACAGAGATTGATACGCAGTTAAACAAAACTCAAACTCATCAATCGGTCAATATCTTTCTGCAGTTGATACTCTGTAAAATCCCTTGTAACATTTATATCAAACTCGATATAAAATTAAATATTTTTCATCTTTTAGAAATGTGGTGACATAAAATTTTTTAATGAATGCTAATCCACAAACATTATCAGCCCTAAATTGTTTCCTATCATTTTACGAGTAGACCGGATTATTTAAATGTTGTTGAAAAGTGTATTTAGAGTCAATTGTACTTGACTTTAGAATTGTTAGGTTTGTAGCTTTCTGTCGAGTATAAACATATGAAAATTCTCTCACAAATTCTGTTATATTAGATATGCTTAGAGAAACTCAACGTGGTTTAATGTTTAGAAAGTTTGTCTCGCTTGAATCATTACAATTGAATAATTTCACTGGCTGCCACATGCATACGACAGTTCCAGATCTAACCTACTCTTAGAAAAGCATTATCTAAACGTATTTATAAATGGAACTGTGTATGTGTGTGTGTGTCTGCGTGTGTGTGTCCGTTACCTATAGACTCCGAAACGGCTGAACCGATGTTCTTAAAAATTTACACAGTTGTACTATAAGCGTCTGCGAGTGTTCTTAGCTAGGTTTTGTGTGGAGGTACCCCACCTCCGATAAATATCGAAAATCCATAATCGAAAAAATCGGGTTATAAAAGAAGTGGTCCGATTTTAATCAAATTTGATACACTCATAGACAAAAACATAAGAAACTGTATTCAGAAGTTTCAATGTTGCAGTTCTTAAAATAGTGCAGAAAATCGATAATATATATATATATATATATATATATATATATATATATATATAATGCAAGATGTTGGTGTGTGTCTCTGTATATCTTCCTGTATCTATGTATTTTCTTCAGCCCTTTTATTTTAGTTTTTGCTTCGGGTTTGGCTCTAAGTAGGTATAATTGTTGTTCTTAGTCTCAGCCATGATACCATTTACTCAGAGGACTTATTTAGCCTTCAAAATTCAGTTTACGACGAAAAAAAACTTATTTGACTTACATCCATTCATTTCTCTTTCAGTCTACGGTTTCACTTTTACTGGAAACAACTATTGCTTTTTAGTCTTTCGTGCTAACGTCCAAAGAGTCTGAGCTCCAGGACCATGGATTAGTTTTAAAAGATTTCATTGCACCCGAGCAACGTCGTGCTATACTGCTAGTATACCTTACAAACATCCACTTTCATTCGTGAATTTGGTAAAAATCAAAACAACCATACACATTAGTGAATTATGGCAACGCTGTAAAACGTTCTGTTAATCGGTACAGCGTTCTCATATCCACTGTCTACTGGATTGCAGGGTTCGGTGATTATAACTTGGGGTAAAACAATTTTAATCTAGAAGTAGATCTGATGTTCTGTTTTATTTTCCAGTTTAAAACCTTTCCGATTTTTGCATCACAAGTGATTGACTGTAGTTTTCATGTCTTTTATTTACATACTGCTGATATCCCTTCATTAATAATTATTTAAAATAACCTACAATGGTTTGTACCAGAGGGTAGAGGGTTTCTGACTTTTATAAACCAAACACACATTATGCTATCAATTTTTCTTATATCTTGAATGATGCTCATAGATGTCACATTTCCTCTATTGTTTTGATATGACGCCAGGCATCTTTCACCTGAATCAATTTATAAACGCTTAGAAAGAAACTTATTGATTCTCTGTAATTTTCAATGAATACAATTTCAATATGATATGTAGTTTATGCATACGAATGTATATATGGATGTAATCTTTCTGTAACGAAATTACTGTAGTCTTTTTCTCAGTAAAACACCGCAGTCGACACCGAAATGAAAAACAACGTGTAAGTTTCGCTAAACTGAAAAATACTGACTTTACCCTCGCAAACTCTCAGCTTGTATGCCGGCGAGGCGTACACTTATGCAAATGAATACGGGCCTCGCTCTCAGTTCGGTCGCGCACATGTACTGCAATTATTGTGTCCGCTGCCATCATGTTTGCCTCGTCAAACGTTCACTTATATATTTGTTACAATAGTTAAGAAAAAAATTAATCTTTAACATGATTGACAGAAAGAAAAATAAGCACATTTTCTTACTAATAGAAGAAGAGTTAGGTTAATTATAAACTCTTTATAAACTGCGAGGTTTTCTTAAATGATACCTGTCCTTTCAGGACGTGAGTGTTCCTGAATTCCTCACCTTCTTATCATATGAAACTGCTCGTAAGATTCATGCTTTTTTTTACTACTCTCGCACTCGCTGTTGTGAAATTTAGTTTTACTGGTTTGATATGTAGGTTATTCGTTTTTTTCTTAACCCATGCTGTCTGCAGAATCTTCTGTAAATCTAAAACTTTAAAAACCTTCTTTCCTGAATATGGACCCAAGTCATTTCAATGATCTCTGTATGGTTGTAAGTAATTTTACATGTATATATTAGTCTTGAAATTTTTTGAAAACAGATAAAAACGTGTAGGGAAAAAAGAAATTTTAAAAATAAAGAAAACCATTACCTGTATATTTTTGCACGCTTTTTAATGAATGTGAGATTTTGTGCAACAAAAACAGAATATTCCCGCGGAAGAATCTGACATCCCCACAAACAATTCTTGCACTATCTCCATTGTTCAGACCGTTATTTTTATCATTAATGACACATTCTCCAATGTTTTGACCACTGTACGGCCTTTTCAGGAGATATTTGCTTGAATTTTAAACTGAACATCGAAGAGTTAATCAATAGACTGGCATTTCTGAAGATTGTTCTGATGAAATTTGTGAAAGAAATTAAAATTCATGAAAATATTTCCCTGAATAAAGCCGGAGCTTTAAACGACCGAAAAGTTGGAAATGTGCCAATAAAGAGAAGAATCTTAACAATGAAATGTAATGACATACTTGGTGTTTGAATTAATGATATTAACAAAAGGAAACGCTAAATAGCTAATACCTTTTATATATTTTAAAACAATATAAATAGGTACAATAACGCATTTCAGAACTATTAACAGAAATATCGATAAGTTTAAATAATTATCTCACGAATCATACCACTAGATCACATAAGAAATAGGTACAGGTTGTTACAGCAAAATTCAACACTTGTCAAAAAAAAAACGAAATAGGCAATAAAAATATAAATTTTTCATGCAAAGACTTGACAGTTTATTTAGCAACAGTTAGAGTTACATACAACACTATTTTTCAAAGTAACCGCCGCGACGTCCATCTCAAGGCGGACGCGAAATAAGTCACACGATTTGGCTACTATGTCCTTCTCCCTAGCGGCGAACGCCTCGACGATTACAGCATTTAGAGAGTCGACGTGTTGTGGGCGTACTTGTTGGACTTTACCTCGATCATGTTCCAGAAGAAACAGACAAGGGGGTTGCAGTAGGATGAGGAGGCGCCAACAAGTTCGGAAAACAATGGTGAGGAACATTGTTGAGCAGCCACGCCAGAGTTGTCTTGGACTAGTGTGCAAGAGCGGAGTCGTGTTGGAAGACATGGAGGCGTCCAGTAGCGAAATCGTTCATCTAGGGTTTCAACTCGCTTCTCAGCACCTCAGCGGTGACTCTCAGGCCCTTTTGAAAGAAGAAAGGAGGCACTGAAAATAATGTAGTATGTAAGCCGAACTGTTGCTCAATAAATTTCGGGTCTCTGCATATACAACTTATATTTTTATTGCCTATTTCGTTTTTTTCTCTTTGTTAACTGTTGGATTTTGATACAACATCTTGTACATTAGGAAACCTGTGTCTTCGTCTTTAATTATACAGTATACACGGGAAGGATTTATATATTATTGTCTTATGATTGGTCTTACTTATGTTTAATTTCCGTGTTAAAGCAAAGATTTAATGCATATTAATGTATAGAGGAACTAGACAACTACAAAATCATTAATCCTGTCAGAGACACCTCTCTGACTTCCATGGGCATGGCTGATATTGACCTTAAGGTAAGTCTCTCGTTGAACCTTCTCGGTTTAAGGTTTTTAGCTGTATTGAACTCATTGCTTCTAAGAAAGTTAGTTTAATTTGTTGCTCGACACATTTTTGCTCTCCAGAATGTATCTTACAAGTCTACCATTCGCCCATGCTGAGAATATTGCTGCCACGTTGATTCGTTGCTCCTGATATTTACCTTGATAATATCCAGCAAAGAATCAGCAACATTATTAGACCCGATCTGGCGTTTCGGCTTCAGTTCCTTTTCCACCGGTGTAAGACTGCCTCTCTCTTGTAGAACTCAAATAACTTACCTTTCAACATGGCTGTTTCCTTTTGTCTCCCTGTAGTAAGGTGAGTATTCAAGAGTGTGAAACTCACCTTCCTGTTGTTTCCAACTAGCGTTCAGTTGGCAGACAAAAATAAACAGTGTTGTAACTGAATACATGTCCCTATGTGGCCCAAAGACAAATGGTGGATATTGTGCTCAATATTTATGGAGCTCAATGTACACACTGAAATTATCAGATACTCACTGCTTACGGAATAAACTTGTCTGAAACAGAATGGAATCTCCCAGGTTATTAGTTAAACCACCTACCAATTTACCCTGGTGTTTTTTTTTTTTTGGTCAGTCATGTTAGCCAGATCCAACTTCGATTCTAGTTGAGTACTGGCTGGTTCTTCCACAAGATTTTTCCATCTCTGCTTTTTCTTTTCATTGTAAATTCGGATGAGAAATTCACTATAGTAACTAAATTTTTAAATTTAAGTGCAATACTAAACTGGCGCCGAGATTGCATTAATGTACAGATGATTTGGTTAGATGTATCCATAAATCCTATGATATCAGTTTCTTTTTTTTACGCTTCTCGTTCTGGTTCAATGATTTCCAGAAAGCTTTAATCTACAAAAATGTTAATGCAATATCAATCGCTATAAACTGTGTTATGCGACCTACCCGTTGTACCATAATGAACTCTTCTCATGACTATAAATATAGGAAGACTGTCTCAGTTGGACGTTCGGAAATTGACGATTGACAAAGGAGTTGATTTGGTCTCCCTGACATGTAATACTTTTACTTGTTTTCGTAAATATATCTTTGTTAATACCTGAGTTGTGTTTTTTCTGGACTTATTCTAGTCCAGAACAAACTGTACCCCTGATTAATTTTTTCTCTTCCCGCTCATTATTAATGAATCTGTTCTTAATTATTCCACACCTATTAACCACTTGTGTCTTAGTAGCTTTACGGGCTAGCATTTAGAGACACCAATTTAAAAAGAAAAAGAGGTTTTTGGTAACGGTTTATAGAATGCTATAAGGATGTGCGTCGTGGTGCAGTGGATATCGACACTGAATGACAAAGCGGGATGCCGAGTGCAAATTCTAGTTGAATTCCTTGCATTCCCTTACGCACAAATAACCTAGAGAATGGTATTAATCCGTGTCTTCCCTCCAGTTATAGGTTAAATAATGAGATAGATTTGGTTCTACTGCCTTGGCTGGCAGCTAGTCTACCGCAGAAATCAAATGACAACCTACGCGGGATAAACCTCAGCCTAGTCAGTCATGTCTCCTTTGAAAGCGTGTATCACGTATGACATTTGCCTAACTGAAATGGTTACATAAAATTGCTCTTTAGAATGAACGATATACAAATTAATTATAGGCCATCACTTAATTTTGACAAAATGTCGGCCTTTTGAAAACTCTCAAAATATAATAGTTGGGGCATGTTTTTTTCTGTAAAAATATAAATAAACTGCAAACTTCCGCATCTGTTTAAAAGAAATATGTTTTATGCGTAAGATAAATCATTCCAGGCAGAAATGAATTCACATCCAGATACTTTTAAATAGTCAGCAAATGATGCATGACACCAATTCGCGTGAGGAATCTATGCACTTGGGAATCGGAATGCTACAATCTTTGAAGATGAATGTTAGAAGGAAAGACAAATTATATGAAACTGAAATGGGGAGGAAGAGGAATTGGTGCAGTCGTATAATACAGTAATTCACCAATGATAAATGAACTCTCCCTTGTATCTGACATGTCTAGACAAAAAAAAAACTTAGCGTTAAAACTGTCAAAAGTTTTAATATGGAAAGAAAAATAATGAAAAAAGAAAAGCAGCCAAAATGAGAAGCAAAATATGATCTGGAAACAGCGATTTATGGTTCATTGAATGGATATGATGTCCGGGTGAAGTACAAGGCATGTCTTCATCGTATAGGAAATCAGTGTGAGTTGAATATCCATGATACATATATAAAACTTCATTTTGCTTGATCAATTACGACTGTATAATGAGCTTGATCACCACTGGATGCTCCACATCGAGCTACATCTAATTTACGCTTAGAAAATGGCTGGTGTTCAAAGAATGTGTAATTGTTAGAAAAGTTGTCTCGATAGATCTATTATCACTGAAAAATGAGTTCATTCCTCAGTGGGGGTGCTCCAAACTTTCGGCCTCGTGTCACATTTAACACACGTTCAGAAAGTCATTAGGACTTTTCCTCTTGGTGTAATGATTAGCAAGCATCTCTTGCTATATCAGTTATAACTGAGTAGTGTGTTCGATCCTCATTATTCGGCATTGTAACATAGCTAAGCTACACTTGGATAATTATTTTGACACAAGAGTTGTTTGTAGTTTTAACATTTCGAAAGAATTATTTTAAATATTGTTTACATGTCGACGTTATTATATGAAACAAAGAAAAATATTTTTAGATATGAACAGACAGTATTGAGTAAATTTCAAGACAAAAGTGAAAGATTTACGTTTGACGTTTTATCAATAACGTGTATATATAAATGTGTGTGCATGTGTAGGTCGTTATTTCATATCATACGGTCGATGTGGTTAAAGAAAATTCAAATAATTCTTTTGAACTATTCAAACTACCAGAATATCTAGTTCATGCAACTGTGTAGCCATAACAACGTCAACAAATGCAATTCGACGAAGTCCTAATGGATCAAAAACGTCACAATTAAACATTCTCTAAATTCTTCAAATGTAATTGATAGTCATTTTATATATACAAATATATATAATTGTTTAATATTATATATTATATCATGCGTATCATAACTTTATATATATATATATATATATATATATATATATATATATATATATATATATATATAATATATTTATACGCATATATCTGTGTGTATGTATCTGCATGGTTGTTTGTGTATGTACAAGCTCTTTCTACGTGTGTGTGTGATTTATATAGAGATACACGTATGAATATATAAATACGTGAGTCTAAATATATTTAAGTTTTTTTCAACATAAAATTTTTAATACGAATTAGTGTTCATGTGAGACTAGCTGACAGCTAAGTTTACAGACACTAGTCTATTCAGCTAAGCAACACATCACTTAAAGGAGTGAAACGTGATTCATGCCGTAAACGAAGGTGAGCGAACCTCCTTTGCACGTATATACGCATACATATAAACCACACATTCAACACCAAGCTATCATTGGCTAACCGCATATTCAATACCGGACAACCATTGGCTGGAAAGCACGCTCGCTGATTAGTTGATGCCAACAAATCAGATCGTCTGCACGCACAAAAATCCCTATGCAGCACTGTGGATCTTCACGGTGCCCATTTGTGCAAGATGTCGCCATATATCTCTTCATTGAGGCCCACTCTGCGTGAAAAGTTGCGAGGAACAGGTGTCATAATCCTTACTGACACACTCGCATTCATCTTCAGTGATGACACCAACTGCAGGTAGCAGTTGGCGGCGCGCGAAATCTTTTCTCTCTTTTTCTCTCTCTCTCTCTCTCTCTCACACACACACACACACACACACACACACTTTCATACTTTCCCTTTAATGACATACTCAATCAACAAGTGTTAACAATGATAATCATCTCAATGTTTCCTGAATATTCATGAACATTTATTCGTTTTTAAGTGAACTTTCATTTTATGGTTAAAAAGAGGCAACTCCTTACTTTTTCCACACTGTTCACTTAAATGCATACTTTTTCTCTATCAACATTGAGTGATTGTAAATTTGTTAATACATGTATTACATTCGTCGTTGGTTATTCTTAGCTTGAGTCTTATGCTTTTTTAATCCTAAATTTAAATTAACTGTGGTGAACAGCAAGTTAGTCCGCTGCATTTCATTAGCGGCGCCGACGTGATAAGTAGTCCGCTATGAAGGCATACATGTGAAAGAGAACGAACTAGTGCGGTTATTGAACTCAGCTTTCCGGGTTTCGTATCCCGATGATCAACGTATCATTAATCGCACATGAAAAATAATCTTAATGTACCCCTTAGCTGCACAGCATTGCTTTTCCTTTTATTTGGTTTTATTCAGTTACATAAATCTCACACGCGCTTAACTGTTATTAGGAATTCATCCGAAGCATAAATTAACTCAGATTGTATTGATATGTATACTAGCAGTATAGTCCGGCGTTGCTCGGGTGTAATGAAGGCTTTAACAATAATCCATGGTACTGGAGCTCAGACTCTTTGGAAGTTGGCAGGAAAGACTAAAAAGCAATAGTTATTTCCAGTTAAAGCGAAACCGTAGACTGAAAGAAATATGAATAGATGTAAGTCAAATTTTGATTTCCTGGTATCGATATCAAATTTTCTGCACTCTTGTAAGACCCGCAACCTTGAAACTTCTGAATATCGTTTCTTATGTCTTTGTCTATGAATGTATCAAATTTGATTAAAATCGGACCACTCCTTCTATAACCCGATTTTTTCGATTATCAAATTTTCGATATTTCTCGGGGATACCTCGACACAAAACTTAGCTTAGAGTGTTCTTACTCGCAGACGCTTAGAGTAAAACTGTGTAAATTTTCAAGAAAATCAGTTCAGCCATTTCGGAGTCTATAGGTAACGGACACACACACACAGACACAGACACAGACACAGACACACACAAAGTTCCATTTATACATAAGTTTAGATTTCTTCTGTGAATGTCAAGGTTGGAACCACAGTTTTCATTTGACACCCCCCACACATACACGAGGGGTGCGATACATCAATTTTCCTCTAAATTGCGCATAAATGAATAAAACAGATTTAATTTTAACATATATATTTACTTAAATTACATTAAAATATTATGAAATATAAAAGAGTAAATTCGTTCGATAAAATCGCCATTGACTTCAACGACGGCCTCAAGACGACTTCAAAAACAGCTGCATCTTTTATGGACAGTTTCAATGTTTAAGTTGGTTAATGCTGCTATTATTGTTCCCTTCAGTTTATCTATGGTGTTACAAAGAAATGTTGATCTCTCGCTCAAATGCAACACACACAATTGCAGTGGTAATCTGGGGAGGTAGAAGACCAGATGTAAGGGGTGATGTGGTGGCAGAAATTGTTTGAGAGCCCTGATTGGGTTGTCATGCTCGTGTGACATGGTGCAGTGTTCTGTTACCAGACATGTTCTTTAAGCAGCCAACTTATTGATCCAGAGCACTACTACATCTTCGAAACCCTTAATGTAAGCCTTCATGTTGACTTTGAGGCACTCATCTACAATTTCGGGGCTTATTTTTTTAATCGTTTCACCCCAAGAAGGCGGTAACACCACTCATGCGCAGGGGTCTACATAAGAGACAAATATTAGATAGCAGGAGAGTAAAGAAAAACACAAACCAGTTACAGGAGGTTTCAGAGAGAGAAGCAAAAGAAGGATGTGAATACAGGTGTGATAACAGTCGCAAATGTAGAGAGAAAAGAAAAGATAAATATGGTGATGTAGGAAAAACTAGAGTCAAGTGGTTAAGAGATGGGTATTTAAATTGTTAAAATTCCTGAAGGTTGTAGCCGTCAGGAAAGCAAGTATATGGAAGGGTGTTTTATTCTTAACTAATGAGAGTGATTGCTGTACCTTCATGATCAGTATTAGATTTTCCCATCTCTTTCCTAATCCTATGGGGTATTCTCAGGTTGGCACCTAAAATTTTAGAAATGATTAGATTAGACCTTCAGCGCGATTCTAAGTTTCTAGTGGAGCGAATTGCTCTTTTTCTCGTGAACGGTTCAAGAGTAATGCAACTATACTGTGCAGTCGAACAAAAACAAACAAGGATACATTCGCGCTATTAGGAATATTATACTGCGACTATTTACCAACTGAACCCATTGTATGTGTATAATAATTGTTCCACTATAAAATCAAACTCCATGCTTTATGGCGGCAAGAAAAATCATCTATGCGTCTCATACAATTTTCATTTATTTTTTTTGAAATCCTGATGTTTTAATTTACATAGACTATTTATAGAAAGGATCAATGAATTAATAACTGTCTTGGCATTAAAATTAATGCAAATCGTTTAACGTTATGGTATCCAATTTTCCTTTCTACGACACGAATTTTTTGCCTAATTTCTTCCGTTTAAAACTATATATAACACTTTGTGTTTAAATTAATATTAACGCTATTGGCAACTTTTAGATAATAACATTTTATGTGAACTCATTTTTTGCAATACACGATGAGTTCAAATCTTTCAGGAAAACGTTGTCTGCGGTGAATTATTAATTATTTAAAAGGCCACATGCGCTTGCGCTGTATTTAGTTTTCTTCGAAATTATTTTTTCCTATATTTTTTCATTTTTTAAATATTCCGCAATCTTTATATTACAACTTTATTTAATATACCATCTAAAATGACGCAACATACGTATTGAGGCGACTAATATTGAGTACCATACATTAAGACATAAGAAAAAATAATCCAAAAGAAAGGTGTGAAATATATATATAGTCATCCGCAGACAGATTTATTTTGCTGTATCACAGCTCAGCAGTATGGCTAGATATCCAATTGCTTGTTCCCAGGATTGAAACCCAACCAAATTAGCGTCCAGTCGCCGATATTACCTCTGAGCTATGGGCGCTCAGTAGAAGGAGGCAGACTTTTAGCGTATGATGTATCATACGCCAGTAGTTAAAGTGTTCTAATTCATTACTGAATAAGTGATGTGTAGATGCTAGAGTGGCTACTGTTTTGTCAAAATCTACCATTATTCTAAAGTGCTCAATCAGATCACTTGATACGACACAAGTAGTGTCAAAACAAAATAGCTACTTTTGTAGTAATATTATATCATATTTATGTTAGAATTTCTGAATATATATATATATATATATATATATATATATATATATATATATATGAAATTATTTGTTTGAACATCATTCTTTTAAATCGATACTCGTATGTGTGTTCTTCGGCAGGATTTTCATTACAGAATTATTAGTAAATAATCAGCACGGTTTGAAATAAATATACTGTTTGATTAAAAACAGAATATCTACAAAAATACGATTATCGATTTAAAAAATGTTCAAAAATAATTTAAATATGTCCTATTTTAAACCAATTTCTTTAATTTTGGGGTTTTTCTGTAACACACACACACACACACACACACACACATATATATATATATATATATATATATATATAAGAACGAAAAATAAGATTACAAGATTCAAAACATTAATTGTAAACAATCATCAGTATAGAAACGTAGCAATTCTTAATTAAAATTATTATTTATTCAATATTTTTACGTTATTACAAGTGAAAAAACTACAAACTACGACAGAATTTGACAGTTTATTCTACCCTTGTAAGACGATGAGACATTGTTCTTTCAATATCAAAAGATGTATGATTTTATATTAATTTTAGTTTTGTACATGTTCGAAAGTAATAAGTAATATATATATATATATATATATATATATATATAAGTCCCATGTAGTTAAAAAATGTCCATTTTATTTACGACTACCTTATACTGGAACAGATGGTGAGGTTTTAGCTAGGTGAATTCTTCAGTCGGTTGGCAAATGTTATTTTTCGGCGAATGTTAGCGTAATATTTTTTACACAACAAATTGTTTCCTTCATAAGGATGTTTTAACTCCATTTCATACTTCTTCAGTGTGGATGCTGATGCGACTACATAGATAGAACATCTCAGCATCAAAGAGTTAAAAAGCATTTACCGCCCAGAATTTTGTGTTATATATCGCCGTACGACGACAAAACAACAAACACGCATATATAAAAATATAAGGTTATATTTTTATTATTGACGACGAACCGTGTGGAATAGAGAACGGAAGGGTGAGAGGCACATAGAATGGGTTGACGGGAGTGTAGTCTTGCCGTGGTGTTTCTCTGCTTCCACTGGCCGTTCTCTGCTAGCGAATCCGTGTGTCGAGGTCTTATATAGTCTTCTAGAACCGGGACTTTCCTTCCGGTTTTGCCTCGTCCACGCAACGCCCACGTAATTCTAAGAGACACCTGATCTGTTTGCCTCTGTAGCCATTTCCGCCGCTGTCGGAAATAAGGTCAAATGACATCCGCTCCGGCCTCGACAGGATATATTTCACAAACACCTGTCTTGTCGCTTCGCCGCCCCCTTCACCGACGGGAAACACCATCGCTTGCATCACTTCCTCGGGTGGGGCCAGATTGTTATATTACACTCCTCGCCCTCCCATTTTCCAAAATGTTCACCTAAGAACATTTTAAGCGCAACACCCTCACACACCCCCCATGCCACACAAGCCCGACAATTGTACAAAACATGTGCACGCCGAAACAACAAAACATGTGCACGCCGAAACAAACAAAACAACAAAAAATAAATATATGGGGGAGCCTACATCGGCAACCCAACAATGTTCGTGTCCATTGTGGAATTTTCCTGTACAAAAAACACAGAATCTCTTGCGTATGCTTCATGATGCAGTGTTGGAAGCCAAAATGAGTGAGACTGCCACAAAAGTGCAAAAGTGATGATAGAATTACTTGGGACTTATACAGAGCATAATGTTCTCCCAGCTCGATGTTTCATTGTTCTTTTTTTTTCTTTTTTTTTTTCTTTAAGTTTCTGTAACTTTCAATGTTCGTTTCCTTTCTCGACTCTGTCCATACGCGTAGACGCCTCGATGCACGACCATATGATCATAGGCGGTAACCGCGCCCCAGTTTCTAAACTGACATCGAGTAAATGACCTTTGACCAACACCATGCGTGTTTCCGCTCGAGTTTATTGTTACACATGTAACTTCATTTAATTTAATTTAATTTCAAACATACTATGTTTGAACACAGAAAAACTGCCAATATCTGCAGTACATATCATTCATAGTCTGACCGAGAAATGTTCAATAGAAAACGAAGAAAATTACCCTGATTCCAACGTTAATCCGCATGCAATTTACTTGTGGAGGATTAGAGGTTTCATCTATCTTAATTTAGTCTAAAAAAAAAATGGACCCGTGACTCTTAATTCCTTAGTTTGTATCTTCCGCATGTTTTGCTATAAGGAAGGTGACCTAACTATTTCACTTAAACTATCGTTAATCATCCCACTGCTTTCTTTCCCAATCCTATAGCATATCAGCCAATAAGTCTACAAGACTTTTCAGTTGTTCTTTCTTTTTGTTCCGATCAACTGTGGAATCTGCAGGTCTATCCGTGCTTTTTGCCCCAACAGACGTTTGCCTCATTTGGACATCTTCGCTGCTAGGTGATTCCCTAAAAAAACCCTGATCTACATGAGTAGATCCAGACGTTTCGCACTTTGAGCAATCATCCTCGAACGTGGATGAAACATTATTTATACCACCGATTCTATCATCACTATCAATAGTTGACACGTTTTTATTCGCCATTTTACGTCGCGTCATGATGCGACGCTCCATTAATGGAACATCAGACTCATCGTCTGATTCCACACGTTGGTGTCGATTTTTGTGCACTGGAAAGTCGGTCTGTTCCGCTCCGGATTCGTCATCCGAATCACTGGATTCTACTGGAGCAGCCAATACAATCTTTCGTAACGGCCTATCGGAAGTAGGGATTTTCCATTCATCAATGGACGCTGCCCGAAGATGCTCAGCATGCGTCTTAATGACTGAGCCGGTTAACTGATCTCTAATTCTATAAGAGACCGGGCCAGTCTTTTCAACGATCACATAATATGGCCGCCAGCGCACATCTAACTTCCCTTTCTTTTGGTGATTCTTATAGTACACCAAATCACCAACCTCAAAAGTTGTATTTTTCGTCTCACCACGAGACTTATCTATCGCGGCTCTCCTCGCTTTTCTTATATTATTCCTAACTAAAGTGAAGCTACGATGCATTTCCTGTAGTGCAATTTGGTGATGCTCATCACCATAATATATGCGACGAGGCCTCAGTATATTGTCCAAGGGCAAAATAACATCCCTGTTATAGAGCAAGTAATACGGTGAAAATTGGTGGTCTCGCTCACATGAAACCGGATAGCCGCCAACATTTGGTTAATGTAAATATCCCACGACTGTTCGTTGTTGCCGATTTTTTTTGCTAGAACATCATGCATTGTTCTGTGAAACCTCTCAACCTTACCGTTGCTCTGGGGTTGATAAAAAGAAGTTGTCACATGGTGTATATTTAGGTCTTCTAATGTCTTTTTCATTACCCTATTGACATTTTCTGGTCCCATTATCAGTTAAAAGCTGAAGTGGTGTCCCAAATCTGGGGAAGATTTCGTCAACTAAGAGATGCACCACTGTTTCTGCCTTCTTGTTAGGAACCGCAAATGCCTCCGGCCAACCACTGTACATATCTATGAATGTAACTATGTATTGGTTACCTGAATGGGTCTTTGGGTAGGGTCCTGAGACATCTAAAGCAACCTTTGCGAAAGGAAAAGGAGGGAAGTCACATTCCTGTATGGGGGGTTGCTGCTTCTTTAGGTTTCTTGTCTGACACGGGATACATTTACCTACGAAATCATTTATTTCTCTAAGTAAACAAGGCCAGAAATACTATTGTTTTATTGAGTGGAATGTCTTATCCACCCCCATATGGCCACTGTCATCATGGTATTGAACTAGCACCCTTTTTCTAAGGTGAGATAAATAGTACACCACCTCATCCATTACTATATATCTCTTCTATTCTGCTTTGGTAGCCCTACCATTTCGTAATCTAATCTTCAGGTCTAAGATGTTTTTGTCTGATTCTTGCTCCCTGATTATGTCTATTCCTTTCAATGTGGGCCGTTCGGGTACCTCTGATGAATTTCCGACATTTTTATGGGCTGCTAATTCTTCCGGCTCCATTAGGTTGGAGTTTATAACACTAACCAAATAATTTCTATCATCTATATCTACTGGAGAAGCAATATGGTCTTCGTTCACATCAACAGCGCGTGATTAGAGATCCGCGCAAACATTATCCTTACCCTTAAGATACTGTATGCTGCAATTATAGCCAGACATGCTCAGAGCCCAAGTCTGTATCTTCTTATTTTTATGGGCGAGTTAAGTAAGTGCTCCAGGGGCCTATGATCAGTGTATATTGTGAATGTTGCGCCATGCAGGTAGTGATTCAGTTTTTGAAGAGCATAGTGTATGGCATAAACCTCTTTCTCTATAGTTGACCACCTCGTTTGTGTGTCACTTAATTTATGGGACAATAAATAAATTGTTTTTTCTACATCCTGGTCACGGCACCAATTTGCGTATGTTATATATCGCCGTACGACGACAAAACAACAAACACGCATATATAAAAATATAAGGTTATATTATTATTATGATCGACGAACCGTGTGGAATAGAGAACGGAAGGGTGAGAGGCACATAGAATGGGTTGACGGTAGTGTAGTCTTGCCGTGGTGTTTCTCTGCTTCCACTGGCCGTTCTCTGCTAGCGAATCCGTGTGTCGAGGTCCTTTATATAGTCTTCTAGAACCGGGACTTTCCTTCCGGTTTTGCCTCGTCCACGCAACGCCCACGTAATTCTAAGAGACACCTGATCTATTTGCCTCTGTAGCCATTTCCGACCGCTGTCGGAAATAAGGTCAAATGACATCCGCTCCGGCGTCGACAGGAATGTATTTCACAAACACCTGTCTTGTCGCTTCGCCGCCCCCTTCACCGACGGCAAACACCATCGCTTGCATCACTTCCTCGGGTGGGGCCAGATTGTTATATTACATTTGGACTTAGCCTCAACGAGTAGCCAACTTGTAAATACTTCCGGGTCTTCATTCCCACAGCATGTTATTAATAGCAGGAATTGTGTGGTTATATTGAGTGGTACGAACTTTACAATTCTATCAAAGTACCACTCACTGTTTCATTTAAATGTGCTAGAGTCCATATATATCAGATCCCGAAGGCCTTTGCTCTGTCAGCAGTGAGAATGCCTTTTGGGTCTGAGTGTGATTTGGCTCTCGTTTCTCTTGCAATTATTTCCCTCATTTCATCTTTCAGTTCACGAATAAAAAAATTCCCAGTAATAAAACTTGATAAGCTCTGGGCGAAACCATTTGTTTTTAGTTTTTACTATGCCATCAAAATTCCAATTATTCCTAGGTATTATTAAACCTTTCCCTGTAAAGAATTTGTTCAAATATATGTACATATATTAGAAATACACAACGATATTTATTATAATAGAGAGGCTGTATGTATATATATATATATATATATATATATATCTTTCATGACTCGACAACATAGTAAAAAATATAAAATAATAAGTCGCTGGTCGAGATTGAAAAGCCTTCTAATCTCGTATGCAGGTAAATCCTTTTCCATGAGGTGCCCAATTCGTGCTTCAGAAGATGCGCAAAGAAGATTCCGAAGGGAGTGGGAGCGAGGACACAACGCTGCAGATGTTGAAGGGAAATCTGAATGTTGCTGTTGAACTGGACAGTTTCCCGCATGTCGTTATGAAAGAACTCAATCAAACTATGCAGCTTGGGTAGGCAGCTAGTCTTGGATAGGATTCTGAAGAGAACCTCCCTCCTAACGAAATCGAACGCCCTAGTCAAATAGATAAAAGCGACATACACGGGCATCTGCTGTTATCTGGTCTTCTTCTGCAGCTTCCAGATCGAGAAGATGATGTCTAAAAACACTCACTGCGTCTCTGGGTAAACATGTTCGGCAAGTCTCTGCATACGGAACAAGATGACCCGATCAAAGACTTGCCCACGTCGCAAAGTAGAGATATGCCTCTGTTGTTGCAGTCGCTACGCTCGCCTTTGTTCTAATGAGAGTGATGATCGTAGCGTGCCACATGTCCTGTGGTACAGCCCTTTCCTTTAAGCACTGGCAGAGGAATTCGTACAGAGGAATAAGCATGATAGTTTTGCAGTGCTTGATAAGATCAGGGGGAATATAATCACTGCCTGAAGCATTCCCTGTGGTTAAACTGGTGACGGCCTTACTGAGTTCCATTATCATCGACTAAGAGTCGAGCATATACACGACCGGTAGGCACTCACTGTCGTAAAGGGCTGCAGTCGTCACAACATTCTATTGAAAGTAGAGGCTGTGTCCAACCCAACTCTCCATGTTGTCTTTTGTCTGTGATGACTACCCCATTGTTGGATTTGAGAGGAGCTGTCTTGTTCTGCACTGGTCCCATTGCTGTTTTAATACCATCTCCGATATTCCTGTGATTGCTTGAATTTTTCACTGAGCTCTGTCCAGTACTCGTTGTCGCCGGGTCTTGCAGTCTGCTGGGCTTTTCTCCTGGCAGCCCGAAGGATCTGTAGGGTTTCTTTTGGTGGGTGACCGCTTGTGCTCCGCTAGTACGGCGCTCTTGAACTTAATGACGGTTGTCATCTTGGTGAACTTTGACTAAAACCAGTTTGTGACTTCGAGGTCTTTCTCCCAAAGGTGGCTAAGGGAAGTACGTTGATGATGTCTCTTAAAGTAGCCCACTTCTCTGTGGCAGTGAGGCTTTCAGATCTCTCAGCAAACTGCTCCACAAGGTTTTGTTTTGTAATCATTTTGACATAAATGCTAGGATACCCTTGCTTCTTGTCATGAGGCAAGCTCTTCGGCTAGACCTTGATGTAGTAACACACTAAGGAGTGGTCTGTTTCCCAGTCTGCGCTGTGATAAGAGCGAATGTGGAAGAACGTTCTTAATAGCCGTTCGTCTGACAATAATTACATCTAACTGGTGTCAGTGTCTTGAGCGTGGGTATAGCAGAGACCTTGTGCTTGGTTGAAGAAGGAGTTGGTTTTGCAAAGGTGTTGGTACGTGTAATTCTCTAGTAATCTCTGAACTTTGTTGTTCATCTTGCCGACAACAGACTATCAAAGGCACGAGGGCCACTAGTCGCGATTGTCATCCATTCTGGCATTGTAGTCGCCTAGGAGAACAAGCTCTTCCTTGTTTGGAATGTCGCAGATGATGATTGCAAGCTTAAACGTATAACTCGTTTTGGAGTTCGGTGTGTCGGGGGATACATGCTGGGACGAGGGTATCGGGACCTGCTAGGAGGTTGAGCTGGAGGGTGAGAAATAGCTCAGAATAGTTACTTATAACTTATAGGTAACTTATAACCGGTAACTGTCGTTCCCCGTGTTGTGTCAAAGGCTAAAGGCGAAACTGGAGTATCCTCGCCTGATGTAGCACACCCCGTCTCTACTTCACTGATTAGACCAATAAAATAACAGGCTCATTACATTCTGGGATCAGTGCCGTCGCTGGTGCTGTCAGATCTAGTTGAATACAGCAGCGAACTGCCTTAGGGACTCAGAATTCAGATTTTATCTCGAGGTTTACTTCTGAAGCCTTTTCTATGACTGGATATAGCCGCAACGCAGTGAAAGTTTGAAATTAGGGTTTTCCTTCGCCTATATGCAAATAATTATGTATCTCTCTTTCCGAACGCTTGGTAGTGTTCAGTTTTTAGTAATGTTTTGATTTTCTTCTTCAATGTGACGTGTAGTTTCAGGACTAAGGCGATCATGGCTTTCCACGTCTCCCTATCCCTGGTGGCTCTTAGCACGCTTTCTGCAGTTACTCGAAGCAGCCCTCATTTCCATCATCCACCTGATCAGGTCCTTCAAATATGTTATCCGCTGTTTTCCCCCGTCTCTTTTCCCCACTATCTGTCCTCTTAGTATCAGGTTCTCCAGGCCCTTTTTCCTCATTGCATGTTCCAGGAACTTCAGCTGTCTCTTCCTGGTGCTCAGTATTAATTTCTTTTTCATTAACATCCTTTCCAAAACTTCATCATTGCTCATATGCTCGGTTCATGATATTTGCAGCATCCTTCTGTAGAATCACATTTCAGTCGCTTAAAGCTTTTCTTACATCTTTGATGATATTTTTCAGCATTTACTGCCATATTGAAGAACTGACATCACATAGCAATCCAGTATTTTCTTCTTTGTTTTTAGCGAAATTGTTCTGTTTCTTAATACTTTACTCAACTTCTGGAATGCTTCCTTTGCCATGCCAATGCTTTCTTCGCCATGCTAATGTCATGATCAGTCTTCTGAACTAACCTGCAGGGACATCGGATATGACAGAGTAGCGTACGTCACTGTAGAATGGACTCCTTTCTTCCAATGCCGTGGGGAATTTTGGTCGTCAGAGTGAACGCAATATTATTAAAATAATAAAAGACGTATCATCTTCAGAATGAATAGTTTGTTACAAAACATCTATTATAAGTAGTCAGTTCAGCACATGATGTCATCAGAATATGATATATGTACAAAGACTAGTGATATGATGAACAACCAAAAACAAAGGACACCCACCATCTCCCAAAGGTGAATAGTGAATTAAAAGGAATTGCATGAAACGGAAACAATTTCTTCACCACCTTGCATGGAAACCTATTATAGGAACATTTTATAATATTATTTTGAAAGTATCATAAAATTTGCTAAAATGAAATTTTATCTTTCACTTTCAGAAACGTAAAAGTATATCATTTTAATATTGTTTTTTTTTTAAGAAATGCAAGTTGGAGTCAAAATCTAAATACTACTGGTAATTGAAAGATGCAAATTAAATTCAATTAAATGGAAGATATTGACTAAACCAACAACATTAAATCGTTATATGAAATATGTTTCCTTTTTTACATGAGAAATTCTTATAAATAATATTCGCAAAAACTGACTAAACGAAAAAACGTTTTGAAATCACTAATATTTTAACCATAAGATATTTCCATATTATTAAGTATATAAGAATGTATCTCAGTTTTTTTTTCAGTATTTTCACTATTTGCTCATTTTATACGTCAAAAAAATTTAACTTTGGCATTTTTTAATTCCAATCATTCTCTTATTTGTAATTATGAGAAAACTCCCCTTAATACTTTATTTTTATTTATATTTTAATTTTAAATTTCATGGTTATTTTATTTGCATTATTCTCATACTGTCTGTTCGTTTCGATTTTGATTCTAAACATCAAATGGTTTAATGTAATTTAAGACTATTAAAAACTAGTTTAAAGCAGAGTAAATATTTACTAATATTGAGGTTAGTTGAAGTATTGAGAAGTATACAGCTTGCCATTAAAATAAAGGGAGATTGAACCGGAAATAACACCAAAACTAAAAATACACATGAACAAACACACACAAATATATATAAATAAATCATAAATGAAAAACAATCCAATATACATCAAGTAAAAAGATATAAGCACACTCAAACAAATCCACACAAACACGCACCAAAAGAACCCTAATATACACGCAAGATGCACAAAACTAAGATAACCATATAAAAACAAAAAAGAAAATGAAAGAAAAATATGCATATATATTTTTAAAGAATCACAAAAGATGAAAGTAAATTTGTTAGAAGAAGATTCGTAGTAAAAAAATTCAAATAAACAGGTAATTTAGTTAGTTTTGTGTCGTCATTTAAAAATAACTTCATGTCACAAGTTCCCAAGCTGGCTTATTTCATTATTATTTTTTTTCATCTAAGCATAAATTACATCAATTTCTAAAGCTAATGAGAATTTGGGATGTTCGTATATTTTCAATTCAATCTGTGGAGAAAAAACTCTTAATTCCAATAAATATTTAGACAGAGTGGTCAGGAATTCATAGGTGGGACCTAAAGAAAGATAGATATTTTATAATATACTTATATTATAAAATCTCTGTTTCCAAGGTCGGGTACAAATATCAAGGTATACTCTTATTTCGTTCTCATAATCTATAGGAAAAAAACTTGCTTATTATATAACCTTTTAAGACATACACATGCCTCTAACAGAACAGTTATATAAAATTCTATAAATACAGGAGTAATTTTAATTTATTTCGTAATTAATATATAAAAATATACTATTTTATTATTATGAAAATTAAGGATGTTGCGGATAGTGCATGAATAGCTAATTCTTTATGATTTTTCTATTAAATATCTTACTTAATGAGTTGTTAAATTTAAGAGGTTTCTCGATCAATTTCATAAAGTATTTACCTATATTAATGTTAGATAATTGGCAGAAAATAGGTTGAACCATATGACTTTTCTTTTTCTGGTTTTACATTTGTTAATACAAGTCACATTGAGGGATTTCTGATAGAAGAGTTTTTGTTTAAACCAATTGTTTTGAGAGTGATAATATAAGGTGTTTTATTATCATTAAATATTTTAATATTGATGTATATTATATTTATCTTAGTATTAGCAATAGAGGATTTTGTTTTATTACTTGGTGGTGATGGCTTGAATTAACATTAAAGTATATTAGGGACTCGTTTTTTATTATAGTGCTTGAAAATATTATTAAAAATATTTTAGATAAGATACACAACATATACCATTTTAAACTATGAAGAAATTTATATTTTAGATCCACGTAATTTAAAAGGATGTACGTTGTGGTGCATTGGATATCGGCTCGGAACGAGAAATCGAGGAGCCGATTTCGAATTCCAGCTGAATACATTGCATTCACTTACGCGCAATTACCCTTGGGAAAGGTATTAATCCAAACTATTCCTTCCAGTTATGGGTTAAATAGCAGTAGAGATTGGGTTCTATAGCCTTGGTCGGCAACCAGTCTACCGCAGAATGCAATGGCAACCTACTGTGGATAATCTTCTGCCCAGTCAGTCATGTCTCTTTCGAGACATGATCGCCCAAGCGTGTATCATGTATGGCACTTAACTGACTGAATTTAAAAGCCCTGATTATTTTATTTTCTGTTTTAAAGGACAGATTACCATTAATAATAGGTATAATTATAATTTCATCATTCCTATGTATTTCATTTAGTTCAGCTTCAATAATCGTACTAGATATGTCCAAAATACAAATGCACATTAATCAACAATTTCAGTGGAGTCAAAAGCCTTCACAGACACAAGAAAATTATTACAGTGTCTTTTATTCAAGTAGAATTATTTTTGGATAATACTGACATTCTAGATGCTAAAGCAACTTTATATTTTTATTTGTAGTAACTTCATATTTCTAAACAAAATTCAAACTATTCAACAATACATCTTCAAAATTGGAAGGGTAGAAATCTATAACAATGAATTGAATAAAGGAAAGCTTATCTTTGTCTCTAATGCTATTGAACCATTTAGCAGTATGAGAAGTATCATCGCACAGATAATTAAAGCATGAGTTTTTGGATAGTGCTAATTATTTTCTGATTATATTTTTGGATATAAGAGCTAACCTTGTTTTGGAGGGGTTGATAAATCTGGTTTAAAATTTATTGTCGAAGTTAGGTTTATGACATTTTAAAAGTAGCTAAGCATTTTAAAGTAGATTTAAGCCATTCTGTCTTCACTTATAAATATCCTAGTAAACTCAGCATCATCTTAGTTAATTTTATAGACAATTACTAGATCTTTATCAATTTAATAATGTGGCACTGTGCAGTTGCACATGTGTGTGTATGTATGCGCGTATGTATACATATGTGTGTGATAAGATGATAGCAAGGTGAAAAAAATTAGTTTTATTTAAAGAACAAATAAATATGATTCTAATAGCTCACCAAGATTAATTTGCATGTATAAGATTCTAAGGTTTTATCACTATTGTTAGAACGGGAGTTGTCAAGTATCAGTTTACTGGTATCTTTAAAATAGATATGCGTTCATTTTAAGTGAGTCGGGACACAGCCGTTCAAGCGTGCGATTGATTAATATCGGGATCTCCCCGATAGTTGAAGACTAGCCCAGAGAGAGAGAGAGAGAGAGCGAGATAGATAGATAGATAGATAGATAGATAGATAGATAGATAGATAGATAGATAGATAGATAGATCTGCCTTTATACTGCGGAATGCCACGTTATCTCTCCAGCTTGACTGAGAAAATAAGAGTCCCAATGTCTTAAATCCATTTTCAGATTTGTTTGTTCTTTTATTTTTAATCATTGTTCTTGTTTTTTGGTGAAAAACGATGACAACACATACAAGCGTTGTGTCCTAACTGGCGAGGGGCCATCGACAAATGAACTAATAATGTATTCCCATTGTTAATACCATTTTTAACGTTTATTTGGTCTTACAATATTTACCGGTATTATTAAAATTGTTAGTATTATTCATCATAATTTTCTGATAGCAGGAGGCATTAATTTCATATACATTTTTAATTTGTCTGCCTTGATCAATAAATAATGTGAATTTTTAAATTCTATCCATGTCTTGGTTCACTTTATGTAAGAATGTACTAGAAGAACCTTTGTAGCTGATTTTTTTATTAAATTTAAAAAATCTGTTCCAAAAGTAATAGGCTACTGGATCATTTTACTAGTAATTACCAATAATTATAAAATTTCAAAGCAATGCGCACGTTATAAATTATAACAACAGAAACATAAGCTCGAACATTAGATGCATGAGCTAGAATTTTCAACTATTGATCTTATGCTATAAAAAGAAATGAGTCCATGAAGTAATAGAAACTTCATTCAAAGCAACCATAAAATCAATCTATGCTGATGTTTCTACATCACCAATAAAATATATGTATTATAATGAAAATGTAAACATGTGATATTATTTTGACTATGACCGATGATTCGTAATAGAGCTTAGCGGTTTTGTCAATGCGTTAGTCACCACGACAGTCTTTAGACCAGTTTATTTAAATTCAAACTATCTCTGATTTTGATTGAGAGTCAATCATTTTAAAGGACTTTTTTCTTCTCTTGAAGTCATAATTAGCATAATGCATATAGTCTATATAATGAATATTATTTTTCCAGTAGAGAAGTTTTGCTGGCTAATTATCAGTCACGAAGAATGTGTAGGAAGAGAAAAAAGTCTCAGCATTTTGAAAAACAATGTGATCGATAACAAATTAAAATTACTCACTGGGAGATTTTAGATAAAGGAACTTCTTTTTTTACCAGAAACATTCAAGTTTCTCATAGTTGTTGATCAGGTAATTTATGAACCAATAAAAATAAACTGACATATACTGTTGCTTTTTTTTTCTTTTTGTAGAGGAGAATCCTGACAGGCAATTGACATCAGGAAATCTATATATAAATAAAAAGCAATTTGTCAGTCTGTGTATGACTGTTCCCTATGCACGCCTACATATGTAAGCTACGCCATTCAAACTCTCTGGGCCACATATCTACAGGGAAGCCAAGTCGACACATACTGTTTGAGTTAAAGTTCAGCAATTTTTTTCGCACTTTTTGGCCAATGGTGCAGATCGTTAACATTTGCTCCATATAACATCTAAGATTTAAGATGGTTGCTAGGTTACGTCACAGAAATCAAATCACACGTGTCAAACGAGACTAAAAGATGAGCCTTTATATTTCATTTTTATTCTGACATTTTAAAAATTCATTTGATCAACAAAACATGTAAATATTTTCCCCCGTAATTTTGAAACAAAAGAAGATTTTAAAAAAATATTCTGAACTGATCTTAACTGGTCAGAAGATGTTTCAGCAATAAGTGGGCATAACTTTCTGGGGTAGACTGGTATCAAACCAAGATTACAGAACCCAGTTTGTCTTGTTAATTAGTCCATAGCCGGAGGGAGAAGAGACGGATTAATACCTTTCCAAAGGTATTTGTGCGTAAGTGAATGCAACGAACCCAACAATACGCATCGCCCGTGACATCAAGGCAGGGCTCTCTCTCTCTCTCTCTCTCTCTCTCTCTCTCTCTCTCTTTCTCTCTTTCTCTCTCTCTCTATCTATCTATATATCTATCTCTCTCTCTATCTCTCTCTCTCTCTCTCTCTCTCTGGGCTACTCTGCAGCTTCAAAGCTTGTCTTCCACCACACGCTTGAACTGTTGTATCCCGACTCACTTAAAATGAAAGTATATCTATTTTAAAGACATCCGTAAACTGATCCTTGCCAACTTCCGTTCTAACAATAGTCATAAAACCTTAGAATCTTATACATGTAACTTAATCTTGGTGAATGCAACTCGACTCTGCGATTTCTTGTTCCTAATCTATATTAATAGCACCACAATATACCTTGTCACAAACGGAAAATATTGATTGAGTGTGTATTCAGGAATGTCAGTATTCATCGTATTTATTTAAAAAATTCTTTTAAAATTGCTTGCATAAAATCTAAATTAATTCTAATTAATAAGATAAAAATAATTTGCAAAAAAAAAAAAAGAAACAAAAATGAAAAAGTAAAAAGATATTAAATTATTAAGAGAAAAGACATCTACATATTATAAAAAGATTTCATAAGAATTTTGAAATAATTCCAAACATTACAATTTCTCAATTTATAGAGAATTAGAATTCAAGTGTAAAATCATGAATCAATTTCTTTTTTAACTCTCGAATATGTTTTTCTTTTATTAAAAAAAATATTAAATAAATAATTTGGCTTCAATTCTAAAACGTATTCATTCTTCCTGGTTTAGTTCAAACTTCGTCGATTGGTTAAAACATTTTAATCGTGTGTTTGTACACGTGTGTTTCTTGGCACACGAAACTAAAATCTTGAAAATATATGGATAGAAGTGGAAGTTCGCCAGGAAACTGTCACATGTGTCATAATTTAAAAATTTTCATGGGATTGTGCTTTCTATATAAATGGTTATATATAAATATAAAATGAGGGAATGTGCCCAATAGGAAATCCGATAATATATCATAATTCTGGACTATGGCCTAAAGACCTAATATTCGTTGCTTCACTATAAACATTTCACAAATGCATCTGTTTGGAATAAAAAAGAATATTAACCAGACAAAACTGGAGCTGTGTTTTCATAATTCTGCAGGTTTAAGTCTTTAAGTACAGGTTTAGTTTCCAGAGAAAAGATTGTTAAAAAAATAAAAGTACGAATTAATGTTGATGCCTGGTTACCCTCGTGCTTACTTAATGATGCATACTTTGGTTCTCTTAATAGAAACCACATTTGTTTTTATGCACTTGCTTCTATTTATAGTCATTAAGCCTACGAGTAAATTTATAAGAAAAATGGAATGTCATCTATTTAACTCCTTGTCTAACATCCTAAAAGAATTAAGATTTTATATTTGTATTTGCGATTTTTAAGGGGGGTGCGGAAATATTCGAATGAAACTGTACAAAATAAGAAGTAAGTGATTTTTGATGAAATTAAAAAAGAACAACTACTTAGAACGAAATTACACAGTTTATTATTATAAACCTATATATCTGTTGCTGAGCATGATTTCTTTTTAAATAAACTTAATTTTACGTATAAGGATTCCTACTGCTTATATATATATATATATATATATATATATATATATATATACATATATATTAGTCATCCACATACAAGCCTGTTTTGCTGTACCATAGTTTATTAGTGTGGCTAGACACAGCAACTTGCTGGGATCGAAACTCGACCGATTTGGCGTCAGTCGGAGTCACTACCACCTACGCCATTTCCACATGCAAGGGAAATCTCAATGTGTATGCAGACGCCAGTCACTGAAAAAACCCTATTCATTTTTTAATAATATATATATATATATATATATATATATATATATAGTAGTGAATGCCAAATTCGTAAAGGAGAGGATAATTCAAAAAGATTTTATCTAATTAATATCAATTATTATTTAGATATACATAGAGAGCTCAACTAATATTATCCAGAGCAATATAAAATATTCAAAGTAAAATTCAAAGCATTAATCAAACGGTTATACATCCAGGATTTATTTCGGTAATGTAAAAAAAACTTATAATTACCTTTTTCATACCGTTGATTATATATATATATATATATATAAGCAGGAAAACAAGAAAAATGTTACTATGTATTATTTACTAAATACTGTTCAAATTCCAAAATGAATCTTTTCTCTGATTATTTAAAAGGAACACACGCACAAATTTTATACCTTTCCACATACATAAATAGCAAAAAAGGGTTCTTTTGTATTTAAATGTAAATCAATTGCACAATGACAGATGAAGAGAATCTATCTCGAAACATAGAAATTTCCGTGTTGTAATGTACAATTAATTCATAATATGATTATATTAAGCTCTATATTATCTATTATATTGAGCAGTGTTTATAATAAAACAAATGCCGGGGCACTCAAATTAGTAAAAGCTTGAGTCCTCTTCACCTGGATCACCTGGATATATAAATCTTAGCAAGAGCCAACGACCGACCACGGTTTCGCCTAACGGTCCGTCAGGGAAATTGTAGCTTGATTAATACTAGTTTGGGTAGAGTTAGTTCTCTTAGTATTGGTATTGTTGTTGCTATAGTTATATATATATATATATATATATATTGTTATGATGAAACACATCTATTCGTCAGATAATGGACTCTCCCTCCTATATTAATAAGAGTTAACAGTAAGTTCACTGAAGAAGTACTTGAGAAGTTCAGGGTAGTTCTTTAACCATTTATTGGAGTTCATTAGAACTACTAGGCAGTTGATATTAGTCGGTTGTTAGCCGAATACTAAAGAGTCAGCTTTCACTGGAAGATTACCAAGTTACTAACATTTTGGGTACGTTAAGTCGATTAGCAACCGGCATTGCACGATTATAACCTTCAGTGCGAAAACTAGTCCGCAACATAATATATATATATATATATATATATATATATATATATATATATATATATTAATGAGAACTTAATCCGATTTACTTTAGACCGACTCAGTCAAGCGGAGTTGGCCCTCGATCAATCAAAGTGATTAATGCCTTAAAAACGCAAATCTTTTTAAACTATCGAGACATTGGCATCAGCGCAGATTCGTATCTTTCTACTTAAGTATGCCTATCCATTAAAATAATATTTAATTAATAATATATGTCGCATAAATATATAAGAATACATTTTTATATAAGGATCCTGGAAAATATTATAAAAACACAATTAAATCTTGCTTGTTGGAGTATTTAATTAAATGATATTTGAAGATTGCTGTCAAAATATACATTAATACACACACACACACACGCATATATATATATATATATATATATATATATATATAAAAACTAGCAGTATAGCCCGGCGTTGCTCAAGCTATAGTTGTTTCCAGTTAAAGGGAAACCGCAGACTGAAAGAAAAAGAAATGGATGTAAACCAAATTTTGATTTCCTGGTATCGATATCAAATAAGTTTCTTTCGTCGTAAACTGAATTTTGAAGGCTAAATAAGTCATCTGAGTAAATGGTAGCAAGGCTGAGACTAAGAACTACAATTATACCTATTTAGAGCCAAACCCGAAGCAAAAACTAAAATAAAAGGGCTGAACAAATACAGACATACAGGCAGATAAATAGACACGCACACAAACATCTTGCCTTATATATATATATATATATATATATATATATATATATATATATATATCTTATAGATTTTCTGCACTACTGTAAGAACTGCAACCTTGAACCTTCTGAATATCGTTTCTTATGTCTTTGATTATGAGTGTATCAAATTTGATTAAAATTCGACTACTCCTACTAAAACCCGATCTTTTCGATTATGGATTTTCCATATTTATCGGGGGTATCCCAACACAAAACTGAGCTAAGAACACTCGCAGATGCTTATAGTACAACTGTGTAAATTTTCAAGAAAATCGGTTCAGCCGTTTCAGAGTCTATAGGTAACGGATACACACACACAGACACACAGACAAAGTTTCATTTATAAATAATTTTAGATAAAAGCAAAAGTAAAACTGTATCCATATTGTTCTTTTGCAGATATATTTTTAATTCTGAAATTTTTCACACTTGCACATACATATATGTTTAATGTGTGTGGGTATTTATGTGTGTGCATAATGTATATGTTTAAATAAATCGTGATTTTAGTAATGGGAACGTTATGCCTCCATTTACCTTCTCACAGGGTTTCAGACTCAACATGGACGCCTATATCAACTGCCTTGTGGAGGTAGGGAAACTTTGAGTCAAGAGCCTGGGTGCATTCATTCTTACAGGAAGCTCTATTATGGACATTTCACAGTGATTTGGTGCCGATCAGAGGACAATGCATCTAACTGGGAAAGAGTTTAATGAGTCTAATGCAGATTTCGATGGTACAGCTGATCAGAAAAGTCACTCTCATTCTTCTGATAAGATTTTACATCCTGAATTTGTTATTTAGGTCTTCAGACTCAACCCGAAGTCCTATATAAATTGCCTTTTTGGGGTAGGGCTGACCTGTGTCAAGAGAGTGGCTGCTTGAAGATCCGATGTCTGGCAACAGAACTCTGCAACATACCACAGATTTAGAAGTACCCAGTCTTGGCCATCAAACAATTTTGGGACCATATCACGCTTTATATCTTGTCACATATTTACCCAGACTGCAAGCAACTCAATTATTATATGTGTGGCGCAGTTTTACGCATAAATGATAATAATGCTGACATTTTATTACAAAATATATATTTACTAAAGTTACACAACAGTATTTGAAACTATTAAATAGCAAATAAATTCAATAAAATCACCATTATTTTCAAACCTGACCTTCAGCCGAAAAAGGAATCACCTGCATCTTTTCCGGGCGGTGTTCTTAATTAGGTTTGGAAGTACTGCCATAATCGTTGGCTTCAGTTCATGTTTTGTGTTGCAAAGTTTATTTTTTTATCATTCTCGATCAACTGCGTCCTACACCTACAATCAATACAGGGAGAACACTCGTACGCACAGTGTTTTTTACTTTATTTCAACCCAAGCAAGGTGATAAATATACTGGGAGTGAAATGAAAAAAGAAAACGTGAGAAAGAGATTGTACAATAAACCGACAGAAGATATTGACTTATGTTACATTTTAATATTTAAATACGAAAACACAACTTACGGTTGACGCTAATGGCGATTTTATTTAATAAATTTACTCTTTAGTTTTGCAATATATTTTCGGGATATTTCGTGAAGGCACTATTCTAATGTCTTCATTCTTCAAGGTTTTGCTTTTCCTGCAGCTGTTTCCCAATTCTTCGAAATTATATGAAGTTAGGTATCATTTGATATCTTTGTGTATAAGTGATTCTTTTTGATTGATGAATGAATTTTTCTGAAGTGGTGTAGGATTTGTTAGTGTTTAATTGCTTTTTATTGTGCTGAACTCTTTTAAGTGTGCTTACGTATGTGTCTAATTAATGGCTTTATATTGAATTTAACCTTTTTTTAATATATTGGATGACCACGTTTTAGTGTGTTAGGTCAATAATTTTCGAAATTAACTCGTTTGAAAATTATCTTTTATGTATACTAGTATTTGAGTAGATACTCTATTTTATGTAATTAAAGAGTATATTTTAATATGTATACCGGTCTGAATGTTTGAGAAATCTTTTAAAAAAAAATATTCATCATCCGGCAAGATTCGAACTTACGACCCCTAGACCTAAGTTGCAGGTTCAGCTCCTGTAGGAAAATGCATATTCAGGCACGTAAACATTTAAAAATATAATGTTTAATTATAAAAAATATAGGTATTGAAATAATAGTATCATTCAAAAATAATATTCAAACTTATTATTATTTTTTTATAATTGTTTCACCCAAGCAAATCAGTTTTACCGCAACTGGTGCGCAGTGGGTTACATAGGAGGAAATTGATGTGAAAGAGGAACAAGTTATAGGAGTTGTTAGAGAATAGATAAGAGAATGATGAAAATACTGATGTGAAGAGAGCTGATGAGGGTAGAGTGGACCGGGAAAAGAACATGATGGAAAAGTTGCTAGTCAAGGAGATAGGAGATGGCAATTGACTTTACCTTTAAATTCTTGGAGATTGTATCTGTCAGGGAAGCAAATATATGGAAGGGGTTTCCACAGGGTAGAAGTGCGAGAAATGAAGCTGAGGGAGTAAAAGTTGTGATTACATTTTACTGGGTTCAATGTAAAATTGTGTGACCTATTAGCTAATCTAGTAGCTCAAGTAGATTCATACAGATGCACCAGGAAGCTAAACGTATCAAAGCAGAAGCCGTGAAATTATTTATAGAAGAGGTGGAGGGAGCCAACATTTCACCGGAAAGAAAGTGGCTGCAGCTGAGCCACACAGTAGGGATCTATCACATCGCAGATTCATCGGTGGATATTTTCAAGAACACCGAGGTAAATACCAAGGGCACCCAACCAGATGTGACAGCAGTACTCAATACACGATGGATGGTATATTCTTATATGTGCAGGACAAATGCAGACGGGAAAAAACTTTCTAGCCTTACGCAGTGAACCGACCTTATTAGCATATATATATATATATATATATATATATATATATATATAGTGTGTGTGTGTGTGTGTGTGCTACGGAAATTAACGAAGATTAACGAGACAGTGATAAAAAACGATAATTTGAAATTATTTTTTCACAATATTTTTTATCGATACTCTTATTTAATTAGATATTCTGTTTATAATCGAACAGAATATATATTTATTTCTACCGACCTGATTATTTACGATAAATAAATTTTCGTAACAAACAAGAAACATTGTGTGTGTGTGTCTGTGTGTGTATAATTGATATAATTATATACAATATACCTATTCATCAATTTGTTGTGTGGTTGCATTATCAAGATTCTTGTTTTCTTAAACAATATGGAAGTTTATATTTTAAGCATTTATTGATGACGCTGATGGTGACTAAATATTTTGAATCGAAAGCTGACTGCGACCGTATGTATTTCCGATAAGTCATCGATCATGGTATCTGAACAATAATATATTCGGTGACAACCTATTTTGTGTCGAGACTTATCAAAAAATAAATCATATAAAATAAATGATACAAGAAGTCATTCAGCTATGATCGCTCTAAGAGCAACAATTCATCATTATCAAACTTTATCGTCCCTTGTGGATACTATAGACATCAGTAAAGTTGATTTTGATATCTTAATAGCAATGTGTATCCTCTCAGGCGCTTGGCCTGAATATTAAATGTATATGCACTTTTTTCCGGTGCTTATAAAGTATATTTTACTTTTCTTAATTTATATTCTTTTTTGACTTTTTTACTGAATACCTATGATTGTGTCAAAGGAACATAGAAATATCCTGTGTCGCTAAAGTGGTTATGTATATAGAAAGAGAGCTTGCTTAAAAAGCAGCATGTGGCACTCTATCGATTTACATGAGCTCCAACATTGAGCTCAAATCTCAGAAAAGCAATATCTTTGATATGCAAGAAGCAGTAAATGCAGTGTCTGAACTAATGTGATCATAGTATTTTTACTTTACTATTTCAAACGAATATTCTCGCATGTATGTATTGAAAAGTATACCTTTTCACCTAGGTATTTCCACTCATTTTCGATTTTTCATATTTAATTGAATTTTTAAAAAGAAAACCTTTTTCTTGAAACTTTTATTTTAAATTTAATTGTAATCTAAATGAGAAAACGTACTATTTCCAGTAAGCAAAATTTCTTGTGTATTTCAAACAGAAATTATATTGATTGGAATATAAAATATGTCAATTATTTTTAATCTTTCAATCTTTCGGCAATTTTTGAGCGATCAGCACATTTGTAAACAAAATAAATTCTCGGTTTTAAAAAAATGTGAAATTAAAATATACATCTGTGCAACATTATCTTTGGATAAATTAGCCAATGTAATATTAAATTAATCAGATTTACACGAGTATCATTTATTTATAGTATGGAATCTAGAATAAAACTATTTACTTAATCAGAGATTTGATCAGTCTGCCGTATTTGAAATGTGGTGACAGATAGACAGATGCATGATAAGTGTATGGCAATCATAGTTGACTCAATTGTTCATTTTGTTTTCCTTTAAAGGGAACATATCCTGAAACATCACCGTTTAATTTACACATAGAAATTACTATACCAAAAAAAACATTCAAATACACAGAAAAAATAAAAATTTTCAATTTTGGATTAGTAAATATAATATTCAGTTTAGAACCAACTAACCTAACGTATACTAGTCGTGGAAATATTCTAATATATTTTTGAATGTTTATGAATTATTATAAATAACAATTTTTTAAAAGTTTCATTAAAAATCGAGAAAGATGTTTTTTCAGACTAATGTCTGAAATTGATATTATTCATTAAAGCAATTAAAAGCTTATCTAATTAAATAATGTCATAGTTTTATTGCATGTTTTATTTTACTATTCGTAGCAGATTTTGGTAAATAAGGCTATATTGTTTAAAAAATAAACATAATGTACATTCCTCACTGAGTCATGTTTTCAAGTAATGAAACCAATTTTGCCTACAAAATTTAATATCTTGAAATGTCATGAGTTTACGGGGAGGGGGCAACAGATTTAAAAAATATGTTTACCAATATTTTTTAAAAATAATAATTTAAAAAATAATACCATTCAATTGTGAATAAGTTCTAAAATGTTCATTAAAATCCGACAATGATTTGATTTTTGCAAGTATTTCCAAATTAATATTTTTGTCACCGGAAAAAGTGTGTTATGCAATATTACACTTTTCCATTGTAAACTCTCGTAACGATTTGGCTTGTCGCTAACGAAAATAAAAACGCCACCAGCAGTGTTTGCCACCAGGCAGGGTATGAAATCATGTGTAATTAAAAAAAAATCTATTCTCAACTACAAAACTATGTATGTGCCTCATTATGTGATATCATGTACTTCGTCAATGTTGCAAGTTCATATTATGTCAAAAACAATGCTAAAAAATGTTGTATACTTTTTTAGCTAAACACTAAAAATATATATATGTGTATATTTCCATGCTATTAATTAAATGTAGATCATTTTTCTATATTTATTTCACCTCAAGAAGGCAGTACCGCGAAGGGGGTTGCATAAGAGTAGAGTGAAACGTTATATAAGAGAAGAGCGAAGAGAAAGAGTAACCGGTTCCAGGTGGTGTGAAATTTGGTAAGGTAAGGGTTGCTATTATGGTGCGAAGAGAGTTACGTGAGAGTATAGTAAAAATGGATAAGAAGAAGATATATAGTGTTTGGGAAAAAATAAGAGCAGGATGGGAGCCAAAACTGTTAGTGAAGAAACAGGAATACTGAGTATGACGATAAATAAATCTGGCAGATTTGAGGAGTATAAAACACCGTATTAATTATTATTCTTCCTACAGTCAAATCAATCCCGGGGTAGTGTTGTGAACAAAACAAGTTCTAGAATTAAACATTCAAATGCTAAACACTAACTCATTGATTTTGTTAGAAATAAACGAGTTTTCTTGAATTTACAAAACCTTTGCTTAGCACACACAGAACTCGCGAAATGTTTTCGGCAAATAGAAAACTAGAAAACACCTAAAAACAAGAGAAAAGCCAGAAACACATCAAGCAGTGAATTCCCAAATGACCTACAAATGTTATAAAAAACGGGAAAAGAAGGCCGTCGCCAGAGAGTTAAAATGACGACCGTAATTACCACGTACCCTTGACAAATGTCAAGCAATCGCTATTTTTGTTTTTATCATTATCTCTAATCTCTCACTTCTCACCTCCTTCTTTTTCACCATTCACCCTGAGTGATAAATTCAAAAACAATCCTTCCTAACAATAAACGCTCGTACATACATAGATAGATACATACATACGTTCCTACCTAAGTGCACAGAAAATCACTCTTGCAAGAACTGCTACGAACACTTTAAGGAAATCTTGATACCTTTAACTTCTTATACTGTTTCTCTTGAACGTTTAACTTCTGCCAATTCATGTTATTCTTTTCAGTAATACATTTCTATTTAAACATGCAAAAGTTTTACTTTTATCCTTCCACTCATTCCAATCTAAAACCTGCCGATAACCTTCTGATAATTCTGGGTAAAAAGTTGTAGAGAATTCTGTTATGTATGGCACATGGCCAATTCAAAATAAACATTAACCATCTCCCTATAACTTCAGTGGTAACACCTGTTAGCGTTCAAGACATGGGCAAATAGTGAACTCCAAAACAAAAATAAAACACTATGACAATATAGAAAAAGGGTTTTTAGAATGAAAACACAAGCAGTATATATTTACATATAAAAAAGTTAGCAACAATATATTTTATAGTAACATAGTAACATTATAAATTTACTTCAAATGTCACAAAAATAACTTTGAACCTTAAATGATACATACGGAGTTGATAGGCCGTTAAACAAACCAGTCAATCAAGTATAAGTCATAATGTATTTATTCTACTTAAAAATAGCTTTTATTTCTTGATGTAATCTATAAGTGTTCCATAATGTTAACTTTCTGGCAATGCATGGACCTACAATTTTTTTTTTTTTAATCGTATCACTCCGAGCAAGGCGGTAATGCCACTGATATGCAGGGGGCTATGTAATAGTGAAAAGATCGGAAAAGAGAAAGCCGGAAACCACATCCTAAACAGGGAACAAGGGATGAGCCTCTTCACCTGTTCAATAGACATGGGTGGAGTGTGAACCGGGCAATAGATAGATCTATCTACTCCAATTGAGAAAAAAAAAACAAAGTGAGAAGATTGGAAAAGAGAAAGCCGGAAACCACATCCTAAACAAGGAACAAGGGATGAGCCTTTTAACCTGTTCAATAGACATGGATGGAGTGTGAACTGGGCGATAAATAGATCTATCTACTCCAATTTTAAAAAAAAACAAAAAACAAAGTCAGAAGTTAACTAAGTTTTAACTTAATTAAAGTCCAGTAAATAAATTTCTTTGAAAAAAATACAAGACAAAAAAGCACTCGTTCAAATAACTATGAAACTTTTAAAATTAGCCACAACAAAAAATTAAAGTGAAATCAAAGCAAAATCATGACTTACTATTAAAGTTGTTCCCAACCCCCAAAAAACACGTGCTTAAACCAGTTGATAGAAGAATTAGTTTATCTTTTTGGATGCTACGTGCTGTGTATGCGGGGTGGGGTGGGAGTCAACTCACTGTACAATGGCCGAGCAAAGAAGACGACCAAGGAATTTAACGGAGGAATTTTAAAACAAAACAAAAAAAAATTATCCTCCAGTAAATAAATTTCTTTATAGACAAAAGATGGAAACCACTCTATGAATTTGAAGACATTGGTGAAACATGGAAAATTTAACCTTTTTGAGATTATTTTTGGTTGGTTGTTTTGTTTTATGGCATATCAACCTCGGTGAGTCATTTATTACCAACTAAATTTCTTATTCATTTATTGCTGGTAATACCTTTTTCTTTCAACAATTTATTTTTGTTGTTTTTATATAAGATTTATGTCTAGTAATACTTTTTTCTTTTATCAAGATTCATTAAGACTTTTTAAGGGAAGGGTCCCCAAGTCCTACCCTGTTATTTAAACCCATAACTGGAGAGAAGGGACTGATTAATATCTTTCCCAAGGGTACCAGTGCTTAAGTGAATGCAGGGTATTCAACTGGAATTCAAACTCGGCTCAGCGATTTCTATTTCCAAGCCGATATCCGCTGCACCACAATGCGCATCCGTCAATAAACGCTTACAGCACCTGGTATTCCTAAGCGGTCAGTCCATCTAAGTACTGACCAGGCTCAACGTTGCTCAACTTCAGTGATCGGGCAATAACCGGTGTATTCAACGTGATATGGCCGTAAGTTTTTTTTAGATTAATTTACTAGTTAAATTCGAGTCAGCTGGACATTGTCTTCCCAAAGAGATTTATTATGCATCTTACAATAATAATACTACTAATGATTAATAAATTAATTAAATAATTGATTAATTAATATATTACTGCATAAAGCTTCCAAGAAAATGTGTCCTCTATTTGCCTAAATGAGCCTAAGTTAAGATAGCAAATGGTATAATTATAGCTGCTCTTTTTTTAACAAAGTATGCAAGGCCCAAACTAAGAAATTGTACACAGTGCACTTAAGGCAAGGAAACTATATGACCCCTAAGTAGATTGCTTCGTTTAACCTACCCATCATATAAGCTGTATAAATCGGCCCTTAGATCAACTATGACACTGTATTGAGTTAAACACTTACTTGGTGCTCCATACTTTCTTGTGCTAAATTATCAGCTACGCCTATAAAATCATTGTCGACTACG